>SAYO01031768.1:58397-79057 GCA_004023745.1 Recurvirostra avosetta
ACAAATTCAGTTTTATTACTACCCATGCTAGTTAGATCAGGTTGCACAACTTTTTGAGGAAATATATGTATTAAAATTACACGTATTTGTAGCCCTGCATGATAAAGCAGGCAAGATATCTTATGAAGTGATACTCAACTAAAAGTTTAGATTGTGATCTTATTCCAGTTGAAACCTATTTTTTTGTATTAGAATGCTGAATACATTGTTTAATTATAAATGTTTCCCCACTGATTTTTTAAATTCTTAAACAGAGCTCAATATTGGTATTTTAGTGAACTGAAATATGAAAAAATTATGACAGTATTTTTGATTCATGAATGGAGCATCATCTGTCACCCGAAAAAGACTGCTTGACGCTCTTGTAGGCTTTCTAGATACAAGATGGGGTTTTATTTCATTGTTCATTCATTTGTTTTAGCTTCTGGTTATCTTTTGTGTTGTTGGCTGCCATTAGTATGAATCATTAGTATGAATTAGTATGAATTTTCCAGCTACAGGCTCTCCTTCCTGTGGGTACTTGTCTGTGGCTAGCTAACATTTTGAGTATTTGTTATTCAGCACCAGCTAATTCTCCTGGATAATTCTTTGGTTCATCACTTGGCAAATAAATGCCATTTATATCACCTGTGGTTCTTTGTTTCATTTTGGATTTTCTATCTTTACTGTCTTTCCTCTTTGGTGACCTCTTACTGCTTGAGAACCCTGATGTAGCTTCTTGAATCAGGAGAGATACATACAGCAAAACAGAAGTTATTTGGCAATTAATTGATTATGAAGGGTCCTCAGATTATCTGGTTGCCCGGGGGAAATACTGTGTTCCCCCAGAACAGTCACGAGCTGTTGTGCTTTGAAGATTTACAGGAAGAGAATGATATGGAAGATTTTGATTAAGGGACCAAGGGCAGATGTTGCTTGAGTAATGGGATTTGTGCCACTCCATTATGTGCAAAATTCAAAACTCAAGATAACATATGACTTTTGTCATTATCCTTTTAATGAAAACTACAGTATGTGGCTGTGAACAGAAATCCTGCTAAGTAAACTCAGGAGAATTAGTTCACTGTACACTTGAATTCCAATTACTGTGGAAAAATAACTATGCAAGAAGGAATCAAGTCACCAAAACACTACAAAATTTTACAGTAATGACATTATCAAGTCCTTTTTTATTTCATTGTTGGATTTCTTTATTCTTCTGCCTGCATTATATGAGAATAATAACAAACAATACAAATTTCTATAGCAACACTGTCTTTCAGCCAAGTATCTCAATGGATTTTGCAAGCATTGACTGCTCAAGTCTCACAATTGCTGTAGTCCTGGAACAAAGCACAGGTGCTCTTAAATCACACCTGTCTACCTTAGAAGTTAATTACAGACAACACAAGATTTAAGAATAGTGAGAAGCAAAGCTTGGTTTCAAGAAAATATATTTAATAGGGAGGTAGCTATTAACTGTACTTTAAATTTGACTACTGTTCTAAGGTTAATCACCTCCCTGAGAATTGCTTTTTGCAGTGACCACTGGTAACCCTGGTATACCAGTTCCTGGACAAAGTTAATTGGCAACATTTAAGGGACACTTGGAATGAAATTTAAAACTGCTTTTCATTCTTCTTATTTTAACCAGCTATTTTACCAGAGCAAGTTATTATTCATTACATTATTATTCATTACATTAATCCATAAGAATATAGAGCTTTGTTGTTTTGAAATGTATTGCATTTTGAGAAGTGATATAAATGATGAAGTGTAGAATATTAATAGTAGTATTAACTACAGTAGTAATAATAACTTAGCATCTTATCAAATTTAAATATTTATACTATGACCTATTGCGTTATTCCCATTGAGAAGTATTTGTATTGGAATAACAGATATTCAATAACACAATTTTATTTGCATAGTATAAGAGTTCAAGATTTTTTTTTCCCGAGAAGTGTAAAAGAAAATACATTATACTGTACTTTAAGTTTTCTCTTCTGGCACTGAGTTTCTGGATGTGCTTTCCCATGGTGAATCAGAAAGAAAATTTTCTAATCTATCATTTATGTCATGAAGTTCTGTACATTTATACCTTCATTTTTATGATTTATAACTTCATTTTTATGTTGCTTCATTATTCACAGGTGCACATTCTCCTAACCAAATCAAAAGGTAGTTCTTACTGACTTAAAAGTTTTAGTTGATTAGTAGACAGGAAATATCTTAAACTAAGTCTTCTAACAGTGTCACTGCATTTGGGCAGATAGGTTATTTCCTAGCTTTACATTTTTCTTTAAAAAAAGATTTCTTTTTCATTAAAAAAAAATCAAACTATGCATTTCAATCAAAATCATTCACATTCAGGTTATAGTCATTATCAGCGGTCATCATTATATGTATGTAATATACATGCATTGTACTTACATATCTGTACATACAGACTCCTTAATATAGTAGTGATATTAATTACAAAGATTCACATTCACCACTGCTATTACTGAATATACATTTTAGAACATGAGGTTCATTTTAAAGGAATATTTGATTGCTCAGAGATGTTTAAGTTTCTTGATGCTTTAAACCATGCTTTAATGTGATTAAAGGGAAGGTACTTGAATAAGCACATTTGACATTCTAAAAATACTTTTACATTTACATATAAGTTATTAGATCACTAAGCAAAGACCTCGACTGAAATTACAAGCAGAAGATGCCATCCCAAATATGAGAGCAACATGAAATTTGCTGAAAGTACTGTTTCAAGACAGTACAGTAATGGACAATTAACCATCACTTGAAAAATGAGACTTCTAATAAAAATCAAAACTAGTAAATTTAAAGGTGCATCAGGGTGACTACTCAAAAGAAGTGATTGCCTAAAAAGAGTGATTTCTCAGATGGATTTTGCTACATATTAGGAAATTACTATATGCAGCAACAACAGGAAATTAAACTCATTATAATATATTTCTGTATACAGTCATATATTTTTATATGTACAGTCATTCCTTGTTTGCCTTGGCAAAGAAAAATATTAATAAGTAAACTGTCTTTCTGAATTTTACAAATATGGTCAATACTTTATATGCGGCGTAAATAAACTCTGTGTGAATGGATGTTTTTCAACAAGTTGGCAACCACAGAAGATACAAGCATTCCAGATGTCCAAGAACTTATGTGAACTAAAATGTAGTCAATTTGGATGTTGGACAGAGCATATGTTAGACATTTAAAAATAATGAAATATTAGAGGGTTTTTTCCTAAGACAAAAAAAGCTTGCTGGCATGTTATATAAACCATAGATAATATCTTCCCTGTAATGAAATCAACTTAAAAATTCTCATTTATCTTTTTTCCCATTTTTCCCATTAGTAGCTTGAGACTGAAAAAAGTGAAGGTATTTTAGTTGGCAGGGTAAGCTGTGCCCTTAGTGTCGGGTCACAGAAAGCACAAACTAAACTTTCTCTGATAAAGTAAAGGCTTCATAGGAGTGAAGAGGTGGGCAAATGGCCACAGTATGTCTATGGGAACCCGTAAGCAAAGATCTCAGGGACAAGTCTTTGCTGCTATGTCTTCATGCTGTCTTTAGGAGTGATATAAGTAAGAATGCATGTCAGAGTATTACTAATTTTGCTAAAGACATACTTTTCTAATTTCTTGTTTTTGTAATTTTGATAGGATAAGGTCTAGACAGTATGGTGACGAAAGTCATAGTAACCTTAATAAAACTTTTCTGCAAGCAGATCAAACTCAGAACGCTTGCAAAATAAATAGCTGATTAGGGTGACAGCGTTTAGAGAAGAGCAAGATCTGCTTTTCCAGTGCGTATCATGACAGATTGAGTCTATCAAGCTTGAACAGCATACCTTTTTCCCTCATGCCTGTACGAGGATTGAACGCTGATCACTGTTCATTAAGGAAGGCGAGGGTACACACCACTTATCAGCAGCAATAGCCTCAAGAATTCTTCTCCACACTCCGGCTCAATCCCTTTCCATTTATGCAAGTGAGTGTGAGTGGGAGTCTTAGAGAGAGAAGGTAAAAAAAATTATAAATTGCAAAAGAAATTTTCCCTCATGCACCTGCTTCAAGTCTCTATCTTACTAGGGGAAAGTAAAGAAGAAACAGAAAAAACCTGCAAATCCTAACGCATTTTAAATCTTGACTTTCAAGATTGACTAAAGACTTTCAGCAGAGTCTGGCTGCCGCAGATTTGATTCAAAGAACCACAGAGATTCATTCCAGCTGTTTTTATGGCTCTACATTTCCTTATTTTCTGCAGTTTCCCTGCTTTTTGTTGTACACTAAGTATCAACCATTTCTGATCAAGTACTAACTTGGCAAATATGTTGGAGAATGTGTTAACAACTTACATTTGTTGAAAAAGAAAAGCCAACAAATGCGAAATACTGTTGAAGTCTGAAGTTAGGTTATAAGCACGCGCAACACATAAAAACCTTAAAAATAGGAACTGTTCTGCTATGATTTCTGCAGTATATCAGATGAAAGGTTGCTTTTGATCAGCATCAGCCATCATGTCATATCATCTTGTGACACTTACCCTTTAAAAAAAATGCTGTATACAATATAGCAAGGGCATGAAAACTCTACTCTCCAATGGCTTTTAAGAATATAGCTCACAGAGAATCCTAGGACTCACGCACCAAATCTGATTTGTGTCCACCTTTCCTATTATGCCTTAAAACTTGTGAAGCTTCATCAACTACTGTAGGTCACTGTGGAAAAAACAAAAATACAAACCCCTCAATTTTTTCCTGATCTACATATCTATGTCTTACAATTTGGAAGAAACAGACCATATAAGGGTAACAGTTGTTGCCTGTGTCTATCTTAGATATATTTTTATAGCCTTCATGAAGACATCTAGCAAAATGCTATTAATTGATACAGTCAGCATTATGCCATTTGGCAGATACACATTTTAAAAAATGAGGTCATTAGCAGTCTGCTGAAAGGACATGGATCCTTACTATTTGTTATTAACAGCTTGTAAAAGCATAATTCTTACAGTGTCAATGTAAGAGTAACACATGCAGCATTTGTAGACATACACATGCCAGGTGTTGTGCACAACCCATTCATAAATGCTCTTGACAGTACAAGCCTACAGTTTCAATAGGAGTAATGTTTTTTTCTTTAATCAATATATTAATATACAAATATAATCCCTGTTGACATGATAAGTTTCATATCTTGCAATGTTTCTTTGGTGTCCTTGAAATAATAAAAGTACAAATGATATTTTAAGGTGTTTTAGATGCCATATACAGTAACTGCTCTAAAATGTTAAGATGGGTTATTGTGTAGCAGATTAGATTTTTTTTCATCCTAAAGTAACTTAGGCTTTTTTATTAAAAGTAAAATCTTTTACTATAACATCCAGGGTTACCTACTGATTTGTCACAACTCCATTATATGAAATGAGAAGAGGTTAAATGTTACAGGCTGGAGTAACGAGAGAAAATGGAGAGCTCAGTTTCATTCTTTGTGTTCTGCTTAAAATGTTGTTTGGATCCTAAGTAAGCGGAGGCTGAATAAAAAGTTAGACCTTCTGATACACCACCTCAAGTTGTTACCACATCTCCCAACTGAAACAGGACATGTCACAGCAAGCAAATGTGTATGACCTCCAGGGGAACCTGAGTGCCGTAAGAATTGTGCCAATAGATGGAACTATTTCTTTTAATGTCAAGAAATACCTTTGTTTTTGTTTTTTCACTTTTAAATGAAACAACATAGTGGCCCTGATCTAATAATCGGATGCCATTTTTGGAAGAAGTTGTTCATGTTTTTAAAATTCTAGCATAGAGATCAAAAGTATGGCCATCTGAAAAGGGCCTCAGTTTGGGCAGGAAAGAGGCATGATATCCCCCTTAATGATTTCCTACATTCATGTTTCAAAGAAGTGTACATGGTTTTAAGCTGCATGATTCTGTTAGGGTCAGAGGAGCCAAGGTAAGGAGGTGATATAGCAGCTACACTCTGTTCATCACATAAAATAAAAAAGTGAATTAAAAAAGTCACCTAAGATAGAAGTATATGATTGGACTGGGAATTTTAGTATATGCTGCCTTATTCCTTGAAATACAAGTACTCTAAAGTGAATGTGTTCATCTATATATGTGGAAAGTATCAATGTAATAAAAGAGAGCTCTTCATGGGTATGCTCGCTGGAGTGTTCTGTATCGTAGTGGCATCTGCATAATCTGGAAATGCTCAGAACGCCTGTCTCCGAAGTCTACATGTTTAGTTTCCTGCTTGAATTTAAAACTCCTCTAGTTATCAGCCTTTCTTCAGAATTTGAGTGACACTTTGTACAGCAGTTTGTCCCTTAAAAGGTGTGATACGTGTCTGCATTTTTAAAAATATCTTTTTCATAAAGATTTGACAGAAAATGAGCACATTTCTGTGCGTAATAACTAAGCAAGACACCAAATTCTTAATGCGCTCCTTTGTGTCACTCTTCCAGATTTATTTTGCAGTCAACACTTACCTGAACTAATTCATCCAGACATGTACCAATAAGGTATTCAGTTTTATTGTACCACTGCAATATTATTATAATTATGTAATTGAGCCGTAGGCTAGATCTACATTTAGCAGTAAGGAAAGGAGCATCTTAAGGGATTTTAATTTGTTCTTGTAAATTGTGTGAAGTTGTGGATAAGCTTCAGAATCTTTCTGGTTTGGTAAGAACATTAATACCTGCCTATATTCATCATAGACTAGGGAATTTCCCAAATGCCTCAAGAGAAAAAAATCCAGCACACATTTTTTAGTAATTGACTACTCATGACAAAGTTGACTAAAATCTCAATGCAAATGTAACTAAAACTGATGAGGAACTCTAGATGCATATTACTGTGTGTAATAAAAGTTCAGATAATACCAACAATAGATGCATGAACACAGTCAGTATCTCATAGCAATAAAATTTACACTTTGCCATTTATCAAGAGCTATGGAACATTTAAGATTTTTTTCTGGTTGTTCAAGAACCAGTGGGGAAGGAAAGACAAAGTTAAAGATCCATCACAGAAGATGACTTGCTGGCAACGTCCTTTCTTTTCTGAAATAGTAGAGCATGTCTAGTGTTTCTACTCAGTCTAGGAATGACAGTACTAAATGAGGAGCATGGCAGTCTGTTAAGTAGCTCTCGCCTTATCAATAAGGAGAGCTGTAGATTACACTAAGGGCTCACCAGAAAATAGGGAAAATACAATAAAAACGGTCCAGTCTTTCATAAAATATTTTGACTGAAAGCAGTGGACAAACAGTTTTGAACAGGCCATCATTTTCTCCAGTGATTTTCCAAACTTATTATCTCTTTTGTTTCAGAAGAGATACAGCTTTCCTCCTTTATGGAGAATTCTGAATCAAATTTACGCCACTGAGGGGAAAAGGTAGGTTCATGCACTTTCTTTACATACTACATATGCTTTAATAAGTCTGCTCATGGTCCCATGGACATTACTGAGCACAGTGATTTTTTTTAACTAATTGTAGTTAATTCACTCTCTTTTATCAAGATGTTTTAAAAAATACTCAAAATGTAAGCATTTTCACTGGGAGAATGGAGGCTCATATATATCTCATACATAAAGCTGAGCTCTGGTAATTCTTGTTAAAATTGGACTCAGTTCATTGATTCACATTTTTTTTTAATAATAAAAAGGGCCATTCTGCTTATATATTCATATTTCTTGTACAAAGTAGACCATGAAATTTCACATAGTCACTGTCATCAAATCCAATAAATAGTAGCTAAACTGGAATAAAGTAGTAAGAAGCAATTGAGTCTGTGGAAGGCAATTGATAAAATAGATCCTGCATTTGGGAGCACAACCATGATCTCACAATGAAACAGTACTTTTAAATGTGAAATTGTGCTTTAATTAATTTGAATATTTCAGTGAAAATTCTCTATAATCAATTACTGAACCAAAGTATTGCCAGCAAAGACATTTGATAACCAGGCATTTTACAATCACAATGAATGTAAGTATTTGTGTTCACAATATATCTATATATCTTAAGGTGATAGCTTTGTCATTATTATCAGGTATGGCACCTCTCATATTTTTTAGTTCCTTTTCTTTTTCTTTCTTAATATCAAGTTGCTGTTTCATTTACCTTGTTATATAACATTATTAATGAATCTCTGTTACTAAACAAAACATTTCATTGTACATCAGTTGTTTAATCATACCCAAAAATCCCTACAAGAAAACTTTTGGTTAAGGAGTTAGAACAGATATGATGAAAGAACCCAAGTAGTTCTGTAGATTCTTAGTTGTTCAGAGAAGCTTGAAGTGCTATTGAGTGAGTTTACACTATAAGCAGGATAATGCTAAATATTAGTTGCTTACTAAATTAACATATCTTTAATGCATATGTACAAGGATGTACTTTAACAATTTTAAAGATTTTGTTTTAAAGATTGGTGAATATTAGTATCTGTTGTGTGGAAGTGGAAGATAGATCAATGAAAGTTAATAGATAATAATAGATAATAGATAGATAATATTGCAGTGTCAGAAACGATGCAGCAAATACACTAATGACAAGGGAGCTGTTTCTCTTCCTTATCCCCTCTTCTTAAGAAGTTGTGAGAAAGCATAGTCATGAGTTGAAAAAAAAGAGCTTTGAGAAGAGCTAAAGGCAAAATGAATTTTAATTAGACAATCAAAACAAAGATCAGCATGTACCTCCTGTATGGAGTAAATGAGCAATAAATAGATATGATCAGCTTGCTACATCTGTTCTTGTATTTAGTCTACATGTATTTGAATAAATGGACTACATTTCCTATTTAGGTAGTTGCGTTTCTTGAGAAAGACTATGTTTTGAGTCTTTGCTATCTTGTGCTTTGTCATTTTTTCATCTTAATCAAGTTTTAGTAATTTGTGCATCTGTAGCAGTTTGTGACTGTGGAACTTTTTTTCTGGTTCAGTTTCAGTAGCCTCAGTCTTCTTGAGCTTCCTAACAGGGCCTTTGCTGAAGATTTTGTTGGCTTTCCTACTGTCCCGTCCCCCCCGTCGCCCCCGTCCCTGCTTTGTTGGATCTTTTCCAAACTCTTCCCTTCTTTCTGTCAAATTTGAAAGACTTGTGGGCACTGATGTCTTCAGTTTCCAGGAGGATGTTTTGCTGGTCAGGCTTGTGAGCCCCCATTTACAGCTGCTGTTGTCCTTATGTATTTTATGGCGCAGAATCTTCCCTAAAAACAGTGGGTCATAGCCTTGCCTATACTGTCTTGCCTTCTGCTGTCTTGGGGAGGAACTTTACTACTTAAAGACTTTTTTTTTTTTTTTATTTTCTGGTCATCTTCTCTGTCTTTTCTTCTTAGTGCCTTTCTGATGTTGTAATGAGTATCTTCCACAAATCAGTGTACTGTGAGAAAGATGGGCAGCCCTGCATCGGTGTTTCCCCTGTGTGGGGAGATGGTTCCATTGTTGGAAGCTATCATCACATATGCTCAATTGGGAGAATTTTCTGTGGTAAAGGGAGAAGAACCTGCAAGGATAAAAAAAGAGCTCTGTATCATGGTCAGAGTGAACAGGTTGAGCCAAGAGTTTGACCAAAGATTTTGCTAGTCTGATGGCATGTCTTTTTAAGGATAACACTGGCTTAAATGGAGTTTTATTTACGAGGTCTTTCTATTTTGCATTGAACGTATTTGCTTGTTTGTTTTCTCTTTTAGGAATTCATTGTATGGAGTTCTATTCTGATAGTAGCTAGGTTTCTGGATTCAAAGCCCCTGTGGTGGTGTTCTGTATTTCTCATTAATTTTAAAGTCCAGTCTTTGTCTCTGTACAACTTGCTGTACTGATCCATGGTATTACAGTTATCTTTTTCTGTGGATTGTGTTAAGTTGTGCATATTGGTAGCAAGAGAGTTATTTAGTAAACACATAGGTTCAGCAGCATGAAAACATTTGGTCTCTCTGGTAGAACAGAAAATCTGTTGTAGGATCTTCCATTATTTTTTTTTAGCAAGACTTCAAATGAACTGAGAGCCCCAGAGAAGAATTATCCTATTGATTCCAAGTTATTTTTACGTCTTTATTTCATATCTAACCTTTCTCCTCTGCCACGAGCTCAATGAATCTAGTTACGCAAAACCGGGAAAGCTGTATGGCACTTTTGGCAGATTGTGTGAAATATACGTACAAACCGTGTGCATGAAAAAAAAAGATGCTCTACCTAGTACTGCTAATTAAATCCAGACTTTAAAGTCTGTGAGACTCCAATAATGTCATTACTTTGGAAAGTACATTGTTGAAAGATGCAAAGGAGTTGTTCTCCAGTCTCAGAACACTGTGGTGTTTTGATGACTGCACCTGTGACATGCTCTGGCCAGATTAGACATTCTGGTGTTGAGTAATCTACCTCGAAATTCAGTCGGAATAAATTCTGAATCTTACAGTTGTCTGCTAGTGTCTTCTGTGCTGTGGTTGCAGCAGTTGAAGACCAAAAACTCTATAGCAGGCAAAACAGTCTTGGGGAAAATTAATTTAATTTACTGACAATTTAAATAGGTTGAGGTAATGAGAAGCAAAAAGTCAAACATTAAAACAAGAAAGTTAAACAGCTCTTCGCAGATAACTGCAGTTACATATTGAAACCGAAGTGTTCAAAATACACAAAAGGATATTGAGGTTGTAAGAGAGCATGATTTCTCAGTGCTGTGCAGATGGGAGGGGAAAGGCATGGATTTCGGTTGTGCGTGTTCCCCTTGAGCGTTGCAGCGGTGCGGGTGCCCGGGCGCACTGCGGGGGCTGCAGGGCGGCCGCTCTGCGGAGAGGCCGGGGCTGCCCTGTGCCGCACACAGCTCGCTCCAGCCGGACCCACAAACCACCCCCTGCAGGACTGATTTGAGCCTGTCAGAGAAGCCTCTCTGAAAAGATATTTAAGAAAGGGGCAAGAACACCAGAGGACAGTGAGGAGTGAGGAAAAAGGTGTGGGAAACAGCCCTGCGAACAACAAGGCCGGAGAAGAAGGAAGGGGAGGTGCTCCAGGCGGGGAGCAGGTATTGCTCTGCAGCCTGTGGAGGAACCCACGCCAAAGCAGGTCAACATTGAGGAGTTGTGGCGTGTGGATAGCCCGAACTGGAGCATGGAAAGAGTGTGAGAAAGGGAAAGTGAGTGGCAGAGAGAAACTGACTGTTACATGCCCCCCACCCCATCGCCTCTGTGCTGCTTGGGGTGGGGGTAGAGGAGCTGGAAGTGAAGGAGGGAAGTTGAACCCAGGAAAAGGGGGAGGAAAGGGGTTAACATGGCTGTCTTTTTGTTTCTCACTACCCAAATCAATTTTAATTGGCAGTAAATTAGCTTAATTCTCCCCGAGTTGAGTCTGTTTTGCTTGCAATAGTAATGGGTAAGTGATCTCCATGTCTTTACCTTGATCCATGGTCTTTCTCATCCTGTTTGCTCGTCTGGTGGCGAGTGAGTGAGTGGCTGGGTGGGTGTGTGGCTGTTAGCCCGGGCTAACCCACCACAAGTGTGCGCACACTGCCATCAGCCCTGCAGATAGAAACACCGAGTGGTGGAAGAAGCAGACCAGCGTAGAGCTGAGTGGTAAGCAGATACTGAGCTGACTTGATATATTTGATCTATATCGTGGAATGGTTTAGATTTTTAATCTGGAAGAGTTCAAAAGAAGTGTGACTGTGTACTGTCTTACAAAGATGATAAACTGTTCTTACACATGAGCAGTATGATATGTTAAACACCTAGTAGAGGCTATGCATATTTTTGATATATGGATATGAAAATGTCAAGTTTTGGGAGTCCTTAAAGTAGACAGAGGAGGTATCTGCTCAGTTATGTTACTGTTTAATGTATCTTGGAATACAAGTTTATTGCACACATTAAAGGCATAAAGCAATAAGTGCCTACATAAACATTATTTTGTCCAGAGATCTTTAATCACTTTTGTATTTGCTCCAACCTCATACTTTTCAAGGCTACATAAAAGTATTTATAAAAGCATGTAGTCACAAATTTACTGAAGTGAACAAGTATTCAGATCTCAAAAACTTTTTTTTTAAACTCAGTTTAGATACTTTGTGTTTTTTTTCTGTCTGGGTACACTTTTATTACTCTTAAAACACAATATTTGGAAACTACTCCTGGCGCCAGCAAAGAAAATTTTACTCCAGGCAGAATGAGTACATTTGTGGATTCATATTCATATACTTCCATAATCATTAGAGAAAAAATGAATTGACAGAATTTGTATATGAAATATGTCTGGTTGTTCTTCATTAGTTTGTGTTGAGTTAAACATGGATTTACATTTTTAACTATATCCTGTTATCTCTCTGCATTTGGCACAACTACTTTGAAAAAAGACTAAAACAGACATAAATGGACCAAAATGAGTATTTTGTATAGGGAGTAACTTTATTTTCTGGCTGACTTTTATCAGAAATCTGTTTTGTACATGTTCTATGGCTTATATAAAATGCACAAAGTAATGAGGCTCATCATTATCATGCTATTGTCATTTCAAAGCATTGAAGCATTATCATTAGTTCCACAAGTTTTTTCCACATAATGAAAACAATTAATCAGTATAAACTGAATGTTTCAAGTCACTGGCGAGGAACGAATTCATAGATTCCTTGCAAGTAGTCCTCGCACAATTTTTTCACTTCCTCCACTACGCAGGTATTAAGTTTCTAGGTGTCTGTTCTGGTGTTCAGTCATAAAAAATGATGGGGAAAATAGAACTCATTCAAGCCATTTGCTTACCCTAAGGCACCATCAACTGTATCATCCTCAGTCCAAGCTAGAACATATTTAGACATTTTTAAGGGTGATTTATCTAGCTCTGGAAAGTCATAGCTTCTCTAGGATACGTATATCTTGTTCCTGTTCTTATTGGAGTTAAACCTGTTTCACTCTCCATGGACTTGAAAACGGTTTATCCACTTACTCTTGAAAGTTTATCATGTTCTTTCTTCGTTCTTTTCCCTAAGCTTAACAGGCATCATTCATTCAATCTTTCTTCAACAATGACGTCTTATAAGCCTCTGATTGTTCACATTTCTCTCTCCTGACTACCTCCAGCTGATGCCTAAAACTAAATGTAGCACTCTAAATGAGGCTTACTAATGTGAGAGAAAAAGATTACTTTTTATGTTGCAAATGCAGCATGAGATCTCCCTCCTGTGCAAGATGACATTTCAAGTTCTGTTCAGTTTATATGTACTAGATTTCAGGTTGCCTTTGAACTACTGCTGCCTTGTTGGTTAATCCCCACTGTACGTAGGCAATATATTTATTTTTCTTGGGTGTGGAGTGTTGTACGTACTGAGTTCTGCCCTGCTTCCTCCTCGCATGCCGCTCCTCTGGCTGGTCTCCTTGGACTCTCCATTTTAGTCCTCTCTTCTAGTGCTCTCCAGGGCTTCATTTCCTGTGCCACTTTCATAAGTATTCCCTTTATTCTACCATTCACAAAAGTTATAGTAAAAATAGATCCTTGCCTTGCAGAGCCACTGTTGATATAGCCCTCCCTTTTGACAGGGAACTACTAATAACTGCTTTCTAACTACAGTTTTCATCTGGTTTACACCCCTTTCATCTGCACCATGCTTTTCAAGCTTGTTTATCAGAATGTCACATCAAAAGAATTCGGAAAGTTGAGCTATGACATCTGCTGCTTTTCCGCTCTTCTTAGGGTCTCCTGTCATGTCAGAGAGGGAGATTAGATTGGTTGACAGTATGTATTCATGATAAATCCATGCTGACTTCTCATCTCTCTCTCTTTCTCCCTGTACTTAAGGCAGTTTGTTCTATTATTATTTTTTTTTATTATTAGGAATTGATTTCAGGCAAGAGGTCTATAAATATAAACACTTGGTTCTTAACTTTTAAAGATGGAAAGTATGATGCCATTTTTTTTTCCTGAAATTTCAAATGTCCTTTAGAATTTCTCCAAGACAACTGCTAAAGGCTCCCACTTTATACCAACGATTCCGGGGATTTTAGGTCCGAATCAGACTAAACAGACTTAGAAATACATAACCTATTTAACTGCTCTCTAAACTACTGCTTTCTTCTTTTTACCTATTCTTACTGCTTGGTGTTATGAATTTTTTTTTTTAAATTTACTGGTGAAATATTTATAAATAGATACATAGCTGTAATATGCAAAGACAGTCTCATCACAGTTGTTTTTCTCAGCTTTCAGGTGCTTTATTTCAGCTTTCCTATTTATAGTCTCTTCTTTGAATAAGCATGATTTACAGAGAATAATAAACTATTATGATGTATATAAAATAAGCTTATGAAGACATTTAGTCATGTACAGTTTGCATAGAATATTACCCTTGGCTTGAACTGTAGTAATTGTTTGTACAAGAGTTAAACTGGTTTAAGATTTGCATCATCCACAGATTCTTCAGGTGACATGCATTTGTCTAAAGATATTAAATTTTTATTAGATAAGAACTGCTTATTGTTTTCCAGGTAGTCTGAGTTTTTTTAGAAGAAGTTATAATCTCTAGGGAAAAAACATTTAGTGGTGAATTTAAGGTAAGACATTCTCTAATTCAGTCTTCTCATATGCAACACATACTACATCTACTTGATGGTATTTATTATTGTAAATAATTAAAAATGTTTTCTGAGAGACTCAGAAAAACATATACCACACAGTTATATCTTAGATCATGTTATCAAACTGTATCCTGAATTTAGGATTGAAAATATATAAAGTACAGTTAAGTGTTTAAAGACGACAGTGTTATTTGTGTTAACCACTTATGAAGACAGGAAAGTAGTCTGGATTCATACTAGAAAAAACGTGATTTAAACCAAATATTGAGATAGCATTACTGAAATGTGTAAGAGTTTGAGCAAGTGAGAGCTATGACTTCTTTATATATTTAGAAGTATGGGAAATTTTCTGCAGTCTTGGAGCAGTAAGAATCAATGGTATTTCATCTGAAGATATAAACCAAGAAATAATTTCATCCAAAGTTAACATACTCATCTGAGTGTGGACCAAAACAGAATCAAGAGGTCTTTTCTTAATCCCTGATTGTGGAAGATTGTTTGAACCCTGGTTACAGAAGTAGATGTTGATATTTATTTAATATTAACTTAAGATTGATCTCTTTTATCATTTTTATTCACTTACCATTTTTAATCACTTTTCAGCAGCAGTCTCACTGAAATTAGTATATGTGTACACCTCTAGGATGTTTGAATGCTAAGGTCTAATCTTAAGTAGGATATCTTCATCTAAGATACGAATTGAGTCAAAGGGGGGAACCTGTGTTCAAACTTGTAAATTCAAATTCAAATGGTAAATGCTTCAAGAGAAATGAAGAGGGATTTTTTCTTCCCCTCTGATTCATCTGTATTTCTGTTACTTAAGAGCAGCTTCTACCACGTACTGTACACAGTTCCTTGAAAGGCTTTGCTGGAGTGATGTCAGGTGGGTTAGGCTGAGCTGAAACTGCAGGTTTAAAGCTTCAGAAACATATGGAATTCCAGTGGCTTGCATTCAAAGCAGTTTATTAGCAGCTCATGAGGCAGTCTAACTGTTGCAATAATACTTGAATTTATTGTACGTTGCAGGCAGGGGTTAACTTAATCCCACACGCATTGCTGACCAGATCTGACAGTCTGTTCAGAGGTGTGAAGCAGTGCATAGCGCTGTGAGAGGACAAATAGATTCCAAGAAATATATCGCTTTTAAATCTTCTACTTGTGCGTTCCCTTTTCCTGTGAATTCATATCTAAGTAAAGGTAACATAAGGAGTTTTTTTTACCAAAATATTCTGAAGTGCTGTTCAGCTAAGGCCTGGCAGTATTAAGTTACAAAGCAGGCAACTTTCTTACCCCAGTGATTTCGGACCTTAATCCTACAGACTTTCATTCAGCTGCATTTGCTAGTGACAGGCATTGATAATGTAATCACAGATAATATCTGTAAACTAGGTATATGGAGAGTATAAATGCTGTGAAAAGAAATTTTATAATGATGTAATTGACAGTACAAGGGGCTGCTAATCCTTTTAAATCTTGTTTTATTAAAACTGCTAATAATGACAGATGGTCAAATTGCTACATTATTGTTGCTGTAAACTATATATTTCCATCCTATCTAAAACTTCAATTAGAATTACAGTCATGTAGGTTGGAAAGGACGTTCACAGGTCATGTAGTCCAAAGCAGTTGGACTGCAAAGCAGTTAGAGCAGGTTGCTCATGGCCTTGATGTTATTTTACCTATCAAGTTAACCCACTGGCAGTTTAGTCAACCCTATTATTTTGCACTTAGCTTTGACACTGTGCGGAGATTTGAAAGGAAAAGGAATTATGAGAATTTGAAGGAAGAAAATTTTTGAAAACAATTTTTTTTAAGGATTATTACATTTTGCATCCTGGAGTGGTGTTCTGTAATTTGGTAGTCAGGGGTCCCTGCACACTTCCCCCTCCTTGTTTCCCCCCCAATCCTGAATGTGACATTAACTAATTGCTTTTTACTAAATCTATAATAAACTGCTTTCAATCCTGGTTTAATTAAAAACACAAAGGTTGAGCGTTTTTTCCCGTGACAGGTGGCAAACAATGCTTTGCTGTGTGCTTGTGCAGACATCTCTGTGCAACTTCCATTTGCTATAAATTGGTGGTGGCAGGAGCATGGGGTGGTGACAGTGGTCAAGAGCTGAGTAACTTTTGTTGGGGGATGTTCTGGAGGCCTTGTAGTCTCATGAGACTTGGCGGAGTGTGCCTTGCCTGAAAGTGGCAGGCACCTTCACGCAATTGCCATTAGCTGTTTCATTGCTCCTTAGCAAAGTGTCTGAAAAAAAATTAGCATTCAGTTTGTGTGGCAGAGGCTGTGGAATTTAAGGTCCTGAGGGGAGTGAGCAAGACAATACCAGAATTACAACTCTGGACTTTAGAAGAGCGTATTTCAGCCTGCCTGGGAGCTGCTCGGGATGATCCCAAGGGAATCTGCCCTGGAGAGCAAAGGGGCCCAGGAGAGCTGGCTAATCTTTAAGCACATCTCTTCAGGGCAGAAGAATTGTCCCTTCCTGTTAAGGAGTCATAGCAGAAAGCAAGCATGGGTGAACATGGAGCTCCTCACTGAGTTCAGACATGAAAAGGAAATAGGGAGATGGTGGAAGCAGGGACAGGCTACATGGAAGGGATACAAAGACGTTTCCCACTCATATAGAAATGGAATGAGGAAGGCCAAAGATCAGCTGGAGCTGACGCTAGTAAAGGAGGTGAAGGACAGCACAAAAGGTTTCTCCAAGTATGTTGGTGGAAGAAGGAAGATTAGGGATGGGGTGGGCCCATTGCTCAGGGGGGCAGGGGACCTAGTGACAAGGGTAGCTAAGGTACTCGACTTTTTTCCTCTGGTAATGCATGTTCTCTGGCCCCTTTGGTTCCTGAGCCTCCAAGCAGAGTCTGTGGGAGTGAAGCAGTACCCACAGTATGGGAAGAAAAAGTTAAGGATCATTTAACCTCCTTGGAGGTACGCAGATCTGCATGACCGGATGGGAGGCATCAAATGGTGCTGAAGGTTCTTGATGAAATCATTGTGAGGCTGCTCTCTGTCATCTTCAAAAGGTCGTAGCAATCAGGGAGCCTCCTGATGGGATAAAAAAAGGCAGACATCACACCCATCTTCAAGAAGGGCAAGAACGAGGATCCAGATAGCTACAAGCCAGTCAGCCTCACCTCAATCTGTGTGAGGTTTATGGAGCAAATCCTCCTAGAAGCCATTTTTAAACACAAAAACGACAAGAAGGTCATAAGGAGTAAGTGTTTATCAAGGGCAAATCCACAATGACAGGAAGGATTGCCCTGTCAGCGTGTTTGTGGACAACATCAGATTGAATGGAGCAATCACTACAGTGTAGAGCAGGTCGGCTCTTCAGAGGAATCTGGACAGATTGGAAAAAGGGGCTGAGGGGAACCTCATGGAGACCAGCAAAAGCAAGCGCAAGGTCCTGTACTTGGGATAGAATCATCCCATGCAACCATACAGTCCTGGGGCTGACTGTGCAGGAGGCAGCTCTGCAAAAAAGGTCCTGGGTGTCCTGCTGGACAGTAAGTTGAACATGAGTTGGCAGTGTGCCCTTGCAGCAAAGGAGGCCAACTGCATCCTGGGCTGTGTTAGCAAGAGTGTAGCCAGCAGGGCCAGGGCAATAACTCTCCCCTCTTTTTGGCATTTGTGAGACCGTATCTGAAGTATTGCATCCAGTTTTTGGGCTCCCCAGTGCAAGAAGGATATTCATGTTCTGGATTGAGTTCAGGAGCGGCCACCAAGATAGCTGAGGGCTGGAGCACAGGATATATGAGGTGAGTCTGGGGGAACTGGGTTTGAGGCTGAACAAGGCTCATAGGAAATTTTATTGCTGCCTACTGCCATCTTACTGGAGGATACAGAGGAGATGGAGCGAGACTCTTCCCAGAGGTGCACAGTGATAGGAAAAAAAAGCAATGTACATAAATGGGAACATAGGAAATTCTAATGAGATACTAGGATTTTTTTCTTTTTGTAATAGTGATGATCAAATTCTGTAAAAGGTTGTGTGATGTTCAATACTTGACTGGCCATGCATGTGAGCAACCTAATCTGCTGTAGACTTGCTTTGACCACGGGATTGGCCCAGTTGACTTCTGGATCACCTTCCAATCCAAATCATTCTGTGATTATATGAAACCTGTGTGTTGGGTGGGAGAGGGAAGACTTAGGAATGGCAATATAAATAATGCAACTAAATAAACAATACCTGAAGGCGTAGCATGATGATTAATTTTTGTTTCTTTCAACAGCAAATTTTTCAAAATGTTTTTTGCAGAAAATAATTTTGAAATAAATATTTTTGTCTTATCTGAGGTAAGTTGGTCAAATTTTAATTATTGCTTTTGCAAATTTATTTGTTTTCTGTTGGATTTAATTGCCTGAATAATCTTAGCTGCTGTATTTCCCAACTTCTGTTTTCCTGCTTTTATTTTTGTTTGGTCTTTCCTTAAAATACACAAAAATCCTTCTTGTTTTTGTACATGAAAGTTTTTGAACATCTGCAGAAAAAAAATCAAGAAGGCTTATAATGCCATTGATTATCTGTGCTTAACATTGTGCTTTATTTAGCGAAAAATAGAATGACTCAATCATCGGTCGTAAGTTTCAGGCTAATTGATCTTCTTTCGTCCAGTGAGATTACTTTAAACAGTAATCAGTTCTAGCCGAACTTTGGGTATCCAAGTGGAAACATTGAACTGTATGTCTTACATCATCACAGACCATGTATAAGAAGATGTTAGTCATTCCATGGCGCACAGAAAGTAACACTAAAGAAATGGGGATTCTTAATGCTACATGGTACTACTGTGGGAGAGAACAGTTGAGCAGAGAAGTTTATTTTTAAAACATAAGACTTTCTGTCCTGAACACCACAGGCAGCTTCACAAGTATAAATTATGTCTCCACTAATGAGCATCAAGGTCACACTTTACTTGAGATTCCAAATCCATGTCATTATTCTAAAATGTGTTTGTGAAGAAAGATTCATTTGCTGTGTAGTGAAGGAGCTTTTAGGGATTGCTTTTAAGTGACTCTGATTAACCTCAACAAGAGCTTAAAATACTTCAGTGTTGGAACTTTTCACGAAGGTTTAAGATTTCCATAAATGAATCAAGGGAGAAAAGAATCAGAAAACCATAGCAGCTATGGGGTGACTGTGTAAATTAAAAGCACCGCAAACCTGTAATTAATAGAATTATCATCTGTTACAAAATTCTTACAAAATGACAATCATAATTATATACTTTTAATCCTTTCTGAATAAAATGGTCCGTTAGGCAAATGTTTTTATATATATACACACACGTGTGTGTGTGTATATGTATATATGTGTATACGTATCTTTGTGTATATAATTTCTGAACTTTTGATGTGACTTCAAAAAGTTAAAATCTAGCGATGGAATTAATGAAGGCACACTGATGAACATCAAGTTCATTGAATGTCAAATTGTGTTATTTCCCAAATGTTAAAATAGTACTTAATAGCCTTTGATGCAGCAAAATAAAATAGATGTTTTCTTTGATATGCATGTGCAGAACAAAGATGGCTTTGAAGTCTGTTTTTGTGTATTCCTTTAGCAGCGAAAAACTGACATATGATTGTAAACTTAGATTATTTGAAAGTATGAAAGCACATGAGACTTAAAAGGAAAAGTAGGACAATTTTCTTGACAGAAAAGTAATGCTGCCTCTAGTGTCATTGATGTTAATTGACTGCACTTGAACTTTCCAAAGACTTTAGGTGATTAGTTTGTTTAAACTAAAGGGATGCCATTGTGAATAGGCTTTATAAACCATAAATGATATAGAGAAATGTTGAGAAATAATAAAATGAAGTTGACAAAATGAATGATTTAAAAGTGACTTCCAATTCATTTTAGGTATAGCTATTGTTTGTCAGCAGATCTTTGAGAACACCAACCACCACTGGGCAGCAAACTGTTTTGCACAGTCTGAAGAAGGACACAGAATTTGATACATCTCCTTGCCTTGATTACAATTCTGTGAAGTATGTACACAGGTATTTGAAAGGATATGTCATAGAATCATAGAATGGTTTAGGTTGGAAGGGACCTTAAAGATCATCTAGTTC
>SAYO01031768.1:85018-97457 GCA_004023745.1 Recurvirostra avosetta
TACAGAAGCCAAAATAACAATTTTTATTCTTTTGCACTAATACCTCATTCTAGACAACACCGTTTATAATCACTGCTGCCTTTGCTTTAGCACTAAAAGCTATACAGAATTCAGCTAGCTTAAGTTTGGCACATTTAGCGCATGTAGGAGGAAAGGAGCAATACTCGAAAAGAGGCTTTAAAAAAAGAACCTACCACTGTAAAATTTTAAATTATATAGAATTGCTCAGTTTTGAAATTCTTTTTCCGTTATTGACAAACCCATACTTCACTTGTGGGCGTGCCGCAAAAGAACTGGAACTGGAGGGGAAGGGAGGAGAGCACAAAGTTCACCACAAGACTGAAGAACTCTCAGAAAAACATTAAACAACCCTTTGATGCATTCTGTACCTTTCTACTCGCTGGCAGGACCCAGTTACGTGCTATTGACAGAGGAAGTCTTTGCAAAGTAAGGACAAAGAACTGACAGAAAGGAAGAACTAATTCACAGTTTTTTTCCCTGCAATCTTTACAAGCATATTCTCATTTTCCATTTTCTCAGTTTGAGGTCTGTCAAACCCAAAGCATCGGGGGACAGCCATTCAAGCTCTTTGGCTTTACAGTGATTAAACTTCTGCTGTATCGTCCCCTGTCTCCTGGCCACTACGGCTAACAGCATCTTGTCCTGTTTCATATGCTTCTTGTAACAGGAAGAGCTAGCAGAAACAATGGTGCCTATTGGGGGAAAAGACTAAACAGAACACAGATAGCTCACAGAAAGAGATCATTTCCTTATCTAAAGAGCCCAGCTTCCCTCAAGCAACAAATTCCAAAACATTTCATTTCTGTGTATGTATTAGCAATAAGATCAGTGCACGATAACAGCAAGCGGAGGGATAGGGGAGTGTGTCAGGCATAGCTGTCATGTTTTAAAGATCTGGCTGTGGCTTACCATACAAAGGGAATTTAGCCAAAGCTTCTTCCCTTCTTAAATAAACCTGCTCTATTTGATGTTTTTCCAACATCCCACTTCTCATCATTAAGCTGATTGTAATGCCAAATAAGTATTCATTTATGCCATCAGCAGACTTACACAACATCAGAAATAAGTTGATTAGGAAGATACACTTATTTACAAACATCTTTTAATCACTGAAAGAGAATACTCAGCATTTGCATAACACCCTTCTAAGCATTTCAGAGCACTACAGAAGTGCAATTAATAACTTTAAGCTACCGGCAAAGCAGAGTTCTTTAGAGAGTTACGTATGTCAGTAAGAAAGATTAGGACCTGGGAGTCTGCCTCCACCAACTGAGGAGCTGGCAACATCAATTTAAATGCACTCAGTACGCAACAACTGAGAAGTTCTAACCATCTTTCCAGCCATCTCTAGCTAACAGAGGGACAACTATCACCTTTAATACAGAACATAAAAAGGCTGTTCAATATCCACCCTATAGAGCATACCTTTGTCATGGTGATGCCAGCCTCCTGCATAGTAATCTTGGAGTACTTGAGGAGGGTTCCAGGTGTCTAGAATGTAGTCTACCTGGTGCTGCTTACGCCATGTCAGCGACTGGCAAAGGATTTCTCTTGCTTTATCAATGTTGAAGTCCCGGGCACGCAGGAATCTTAAAATGTGCTCATCCTTTGGGATCTATTAAAAAACAAACAAACAAACAAAAAACAAACTTATTTTGTACTCAAGGTTTGAAACAAGAACAAAAAACCCAAACAACAGAAGCTGAAAAACATGTAGCCCTGCACCAATGCAAAAGGATGGCACGTATACTGGAAGCTACTCAAGCAAAACAGTCTTTGTTTGCAACAAAAACATGATCCCTGTCAGGTACTGCAGCTACCTTTATATAAGGGATATAAAAATTTCATGAACTGTAATGTAATTGTTTACACCTGTATGACCATACTAAGTCAGTCCAATTTAAAGGAATCGAGGGACAAAACACAGACTGTATTCATTGTTAAGTAAAAGGAAGCTGAGACATACATGCAAATCACAAGCCACTGGAAAACCCCCAGCCTTGCTATCAGTGATTTAACTGGCACATTGCTTCCCCTTCAGTACTGTACTTAGGGATATAGATTTGAGAATATGATGTTTGGCCACTAAAACAAACAAGGCAGAGTCATAAAACTGATGTTATTGCCCTGTGCTGGTTTATTGACATTCTGAGAGGCAGTCACACTAACCATTTAAGCACCTCAGCTAGCACAGTCAGCTGGACAGTCACAGGGAACTACTTCTATTACCTTTGCATAGACTTAATTTAGGTTTTGATCATGGAGGGCCACTTAACAGGAACAGTTAGCCACAGGAGGTGTAGCATGATGTTTCATCAGGTCCACCTTGCATATCACACATTCTGAGACAGATCCACAAGAGACCAACAGTAACTTACTTTGCCCTTGTGCGTTTCCTGGAGCCACTGTCTCAGTCGAATGAGGCAGCTTTCCTGCATTGGTGTCAAGTCACCCAGATACCGCTTGATGTAGTCTGCGTCTAGCTTGTCTAAAAGGAGATGTACATGTGATTAGAGTGGTCCTGAACCAACTTAGTCAAAGTAGCAAATGATCTTCTATGCTGATATCTGAGGCAGAAAAGTGACTGCTCTGTGTTCTGCGCAGTCAGAATTGAATCAAGTTTCTTGAATTAATTAAAAGATGAGCAAGGCAACACACACAGTTATCTTAATGGTAAACCAAGAAGAGCAATTCTCCTTCTGCAACTAAGAAAGGAATAAAACCAGACATTTATAAGAGCATTTTGCCCGTATATTCAGATTTGTAAATCCACAGCTTATGGCAATACTTAGAGAAGCTTTGATCTAAGTCTCCCAGTGCAAGAATTTTCCCAGATTCCCTTATTAACAGGAGAAGGAAGATACAACAGAAGACTGCGTACAGGAAAGCTTCAGTCCCTTCCTCCCCACTATTCCTACAGTTATACCCATCCCTGAATTTCAGGGCCAGAAGTAGGCCATCCATTTGCAACCTAATGAACAGCAAAGTAAAGTTTTTCTACTCATATCTGTCCTTCATTTACTAAAAAAATCTCAGCTCATAACAGCTATCCAAACTATCCCACACATTACTGCCTTGCAAGCCTGCACTTTAAGATTGTATGTTACCAAAGAGCCAATGTGAAGATTTTCAGCTGCCCATGAAAAGCAGCACAGCGCTGAGAGCCTCTACAGTACAAAGAATCCCACTAAAACAAGTCAGAGCACCATACCATCAGGCGTTCCTGCTGTGGGCTCCGAGGGGCTGCTTGAGGTATTGAGGATCTCCTTATTGTTCAAGCCCTCCTTTGTGGCAGAGTCTGGTATATTAATAGCGGGCGAAACTGGTCGTCTTGTGTGGGATGTGCTGCTCTCCAATTTACATGCAACAGGAGGAGTCCAACGAGGAACAAAAGTTATTCCTTCTTCCTCCAGCTGCTTCAGGTAGTATTCTATTATTTCTTTCCCCTTCAAAAAGGAAAATTTACTTCAGCTACTAAAAATATCCATTTAGACACAGAAAGGATTGGGCTGGAAATCCATTAAATGGCCAGACCTCTCTAAAGATTCCACTTGAAAATACAGACCTACACACACACGCTGCCCCACGCTAAAGAGTAAAGAGCCCAGCTTTTTGAGCACAGCAGCCTGTTACTTAGCAGCAGCTACTTTGTCTTTTGGTAACTTAGAGCCAGGCACCTCCTTCGTGACGGCAAGCTCACCTTTTTAATATTGCTGGTGTACTGCTTCATGGCAATCTTTTCCACTGTGCTTTCGAAACCAAAAAAAGATTTTATATCCAGACTTGCTGACTGTTCAAAACAGGTCCAGTCTTCATTGTCAGGATGAACCTATTAGTTAGAAGGAGGTCATGCGGCTTAGTTACCCATTTAGTAACTTTTTTCCTCACAATATTTGAAATGACTGTTTCTTGTTTTACAAGTTCACATAGTCAAAAACATTCAAGTGGAATTTGCAGGCTTTTGCTTCATTTGCAAAACAGTTTGGAAAAGGTAACGCTAAGGAACAAAAAGCTGAGAAGCCCTCCTATAGTCTCACGGCTAGCATGGCGCATTTTTTTCTTAACCAGAAGAGGGTAGAGAAATACCAGCACACCAACCAAGAGCCAAAGGACTAGCATATTTATACAATTAACGCTATCTCATTCTAGATATGGGCTGTGACTGTAGTGTATCTGTGGAGCAGGGTAAAATACGCCACAGTGAACTTTCTGCTGCTGCAGGCTAGACGGATAGACCAAGGCCAGCCAGCTCGAGGACTGCAGCAAGTACAGTGTAAGCATTTCTGAACACTGCAGTCTAGACACGTTTGCAACAGGCATACTGCAATAGATTGTTCCCTCATTGACCTAAGAAGTATCTTAGTATTCTGTAGACTGAAAATTATTTTACTTTGTTATTCTATGATAAATGCCACAGAAAGAAGTGTAAACTTCTCATTCAGTCGACAGCTGAATAAACTATCTTAGAGCACTACCAACTTTCTTCTTAGCTTATATCTTAGTTTGCTGAGGTGATCCTGAAACAGAGATGTTAGATGTCAGATACTCTGAAGGAAAGCTGTTTTCTAAACTCTCTTCAGCTAAAAAAGACTTGCCTAAGGAATTTCCAGGCTGGGCTCCGAATTTGTGGTTATACAAACATCATGGAAGGCTGAATTTCTGTGCACGCAATTGTCTTGATGCCTTAAGATTCCCCTCCCCCTCACAACATACTAAAATTGATTGGGAACAGTATCAACACTTTATAACAAGACAACTACAGAAAAACACAACATTTCCCTTCATTTTCTTCTTCTGCATTAGGGAATGGGGGTACAAGAATAGCTTGTACAGCCTAAATAAGTACAAATCGTAATAATAACATTTAAGAATCTGTCATTTCATATATTCAGTTATAAAATAACTTTAATAAGAACAAACTTTAAAAAAAATTTATTCTTGAATTAAAATTCTGGTTTTGTATTTACCTACTAATTTCTTGATCGAGTAGAGCAAGGGCAAGGAGAAGTGTTGTGTTTTGTACATACTTATCAAATGCACTTTTCTGTATAGCATTTCCCCTGTTTAAATAGAGCTTTCACAGAAAAATTGCAGGTGGAAAAGTATTTTAAATGTGTCTTGGAAATAATTGCAGAAATAATTTAAAACAAAAAATCAGATAACAGTGTCGAGTGGGTTTGACATCTAGTGACCTTTTAACCATGGTTCTATATACAACAGAAAATGTTATCACCTGCACGTAAAAAGAATGCTACAATGCAAATAAATCGGTTACATTTGCTAGCTTTGATTTGACCTTTAACATCGATTTGAAGTTTCACTGCTATATGTGTGCTGTATGAGCCTATGAGTATCGGCTAAGCCATTCAGATAAAAACACGACCACGGCATAGCAGTTAGCCTGCCACCAGACTCCTTTGTACCAGAAACATCTGCACTGAAGACCAAGAACGATGGAAAGAATTAGGCTAAAACACAGCTGAATTAGTGAACGTTTGTCTGAGCTGAGCAGAAGGCAAATAAGCTACGTTGAACTTTCCTTTAACAGTTCTGTCAGGGTATCATCAGCCTCACCAAGTCCCACACTGCGATTACAGACCACAGATTTGCCTCAACAGAGCTGTCAAACACAGCAAATTATGTTGTGTTCTGCTCTCTGAGAAGATGCTCAAGCAAGAGGGTGCCAAACTTGTTTCAGTTCTTCAAGCAAGTGTGTTACATTTAACACTAACAACAATTATCACTCATGGTGGTGTGTTGGTTATTTTTTCTTGCAAGGCAAAAGCCAAGAACAACCCAACTTCTGTTTATGAGTCCTGAAGTCTAAACACTGACTTAGCTCCATCTGTAGCACCACCAAGAGCCTGTTACTCACTGTGTAACAGCAGTGTTCATTAATAATGACTCTATTAGAGAAGGTTTCATTGTAGGCTTCTATATGCAAAGTCCTTTCTCGTCTGTTCAAAGAATTCTTCTGGACAAAGTAGACATAATCCACTCCTGCAATCTGAGGAAGATGACAGAGATTCCGTTAAGATACAATATTCATGTGAAAGGACATCCAAGAGTATAAAACAGGCACTGCAAACCTAATCACCTTTTTCAATAGCCGCGGTGCATCTATATCCAGCTTACAGCGCCGTTCAATCACATGGATAGCTTCATCCTCACTCTTGTATTCGTTTACAGTGTCACTGGCTACAAACATAGGGATCAGAGGACACGTAGGAAACCTTCTTTCATATGCCTATAAAGATGGAAGGAGAAGAAAACAAATTGTCATCACAATTAATTCCTGAGAGCGCGCGTAGGGTTGCTTCGTTGACATCACCAGCATTTGGAGGCACATACCCTTCATAGAAAGGATTGAGCCTTCCTGGAGTCCACATTATAGCTGAAAAAAGTCACAGTGCATTCCAAACAATTCATTCATCAATACGTTCCTAATGTAGCAAATTCCAGGTAAAGCAATTTTTAAAACACATGAAATACCCCATTTCCCCCCTCCCTCCAAAAAGGAAATTGTTCATTACGTACAATGACAATCCTCTTGTCAGCAATAACAGGAAAATAAGACCCTCTAGTTCTAAAATACCACAAGACAAAACAATTATGTGTTGGATTAAAAAAACCCACATGTTAATTATCGGTGTTTCACCAAGCTGTCTAGAGGGTTTTCCATACAGCTCCCAAAGGTCTAATAAAAACATTTCAAAACCTATTTCTTAAGCTAATAGAGCTCTCAAGCTCCCTGTGCAGAGTATTCATAATGATTTCACTGCACAGTTTATCAGCTTACAGTTTTGTCCAACAACATACAGTAAGTCTTTCCCATACAATGAGGCCATTTCATCCTTCTGCATATTTAAACTTTTTGCAATAACGCAGAGCTAGCAATAGCTTTGAGTGTGGTTAAAGAATATATTCATGTAAATAAGTTCATCTCAAATACTTGACAGATACAGAGAAGATGGTATTAAATCAGGCACCCTCAGAAAGGATAGTTAAGAACCTGGGAGCAGTAAAACAGGTGGGAGGAAAATGGGAGTTACCCCCATTAGTACATTTGTTGAATTTTAGTTTTAGAACCAGTGTGGCTAGAGAATACAACACAACTGTAATTTTTTTTCCTTTTCTTTCATAGTCAGTAGTGTACACCCACTTCTCTTTGGCTTTTTTCCCCACATAGGGTAGCACTAAAGTAAGTAATTATTTAGCCTTCTTTCCATACTCTGAATCTTTCATTTTGCTATTATCAGAACCTAGTTGGCTTCGGTGAAAAGGCAGGATTTGCAAGGTATCCCAATGCAGAAGAGAACTTCAGTAACATAAATAAGGTAAATGTGAGAGCAGAACATGAAACAATTCTTTAAAAGAGCTGAAATACGCACTCTGTCCTTTTAGATTATTTTAACTGCTCTGAATATAGCTGGGCTGCAACAGGGAGAGGGTGTGGAAGAAAATAAGCAGCAGCTGCAGAAAGTATGCAACGGTGGCACTGGAAAAGGTCTCTTAATTTTCCCTTTATAAGAATTAAAATACTTAGTTTGTTACCAGTGTACAAACATAGTTTGAACACAGTGTTACTACGGTGACAGTGGTGCAATGCACTAAAACAGTGTCAGCTTTTTCACCTCATGTATTTTTAAACCATTTTTGCAGCATGTTTGTCCTGAGTTCATAAAGCTCCTCTGTAATGTACTAGAAGTAAAACCAGTGAGTACACATGCTCCTTTTTTCAAACTTTTCATCTGTGGACAGCTGGTTTTACTTAAATTAAGAACAGAAATAATTGTGTGCACAATAGAAGTGACAGAGCATTACTGTTGTAACACAATAGCAAGCAGTGGGAAAAAACCTTTCACAGCTCCAAGAGAAAGGGAGGATGGGTCCTATTAATACGGTATAAGAAGTTTCTTATTTCCTTTATGAGGCTCTGGTTGTTCTGGACAGAAGGCTGTATACTTTACAGTCGTTCAAGAATCTCTCAGCCCTCTCACTGAGTAAGTCTCAGCATTCTTTCTAAATTAATCCCTATTTTAACAACATTGCCTGTAGTTAAATGTTGTCCTAAGTTAGAAAAAGAAAAGATTTCCAGAAGAAGAATTGAGAAGTACTTCATTTAATATTTTTATTTTATTTTGAGGACCTTATGTTACAACAATTATTTTACAGGCAGGAGAGAAGGGGAAGCAGATATCTAACATTTTTCTCACTATTTTGGATCACAATAAATTTTCCCTGTCTGAGTAGCCTCCTCTGTGCCAAGCCTTTGCAAGTCTCCTTCACTGCACATATTGATGCATTTCTCATCTTGGTCCTCAAAAAGAATGCTTTCCATTTACACTGTGAACACTTGCAAATTACAACATTACCTGCTCATAAGTGTTTATTGAACTGTGAGCAAAAAAATACCCAAGAAGAATTTGTTGTTCTGAATGGGAAGACTGAATTGAATGTGTTCAATTTGAAAGAACAAAATAATTATCTGCCAGAAGTTGGCAAGCTCAATGCTTACAGCAACAAAGTACTTGAAGGTTTCAAAGAGATTAACAGCGACACAGGATTCTTTCTCCCTAAAGAACACGAACACAGAGTACTGAAAACTGTTCACATTTTATTGGGCTCTTAAATTAGGCGGGTTTTATTTCTTTATGTATCATTGCCAACAGGTTCTTGTAATGTGTAATTTCTCAGCACAGCCTTGTTTGAAGAAAAAGTGATCGTCGTAAACTGTAGCCACATCAAAATATTCGATCTGATTTAAGCATGGCTGTCTCTTCCACATGTGGCAAACAGTTCTCTTTCACACTGCAGAGTAGGCAGAAAAAAGCTGCTAAAGACTACAGGACACAAAGATCTCACTTCACCATGGACCAACACAGCACAGGAAGAAAACCTGCAATTTGTGGTACAAGACAATAAGAGACACATGAGTCAAAGCAGCACATGCATTGCCAAGACTGGATCTATTAAAAGAGCATAAGAAGATTAAAGAAAGATCAACCACTGCTTTTTCTTTTCTAATAATAGAATTGAATGGATTTTTCTGTATCATTGGGGTGTTTTGAACCAGAAATTTTGTCTCAGCTTTGCAGACAAGAAGTAACTTAACTGCATTATTTAATGTTCCTTTAGCAGTCTGATAAAGCAGAGCGTATTATAAGATGCCACACATTTTTCATGTATGATAGGTCTCTCTTTACAAATAAAATCATTAGATAATACACACCTCTCTCTCAGGATTTCAATTTTACTGTACAGATACAATCACAAAAGCCAATTAGTTCCTCAAAAGCAAAGCAGCTGCAGTAATCCTGATGGACTCAATGCAAGAGTGAAATGCTGTCGCTGTAGGACTAAACGCATCTAAGTAGGATGTCGCAAGGACGTTACTTAATTTCATCATTTTCTTCTGTCACATTAAAAAAAGTAGGGGGTGTGGAGATTCTGATATGTAACACAAGCAAAAAGCGCAGGCGTGCTCATCCTCACAGCCCCTACAATTGGTGCTGGGCTTGACATGAAAAATCACAACGCCTCTTTGGCTAAGAGAGACATCTATGTACAGACCTTTCAAAAAAGTGATTTTAAGCCTGCAATTCTGTTGTTCCCTAATAATGTACTTTTACAACTTCCCACCAGCCTCTGGAAAGTTTGTGTACTCCGATACGTTAGAAGCTGGCATTGTGCATCAAGAAAAACACAGTATGGTGAAGCAGCTTGAACTTCAAATTTAATGGACTCATTATATAAACCCGTAACTTTCTTAATGCATGTTAGCAGTAAGAACACTGACAAGCATAATTTCAACCAAAATAGCACTGTATTAAAGCTTCTTTTCCAACTGCTTCCCTTAGCAACTCATGTTCAGAGTAGAGTAAAAATAACAGGATTTATTTTACTTTTATCTTTGCTAGTATTTCAGCTGTGTTTAAAGACATGAAAGCAATTCAAAAGTGAGACTATTTTAAACCCATTGCAATCATTTTTCATACCCAAGGGAATTATACTTGCTGCTGCTGCCCATAGATTTTGGGATTCTAATATCAGCCATAACAAGATCCTTTCAAAATACCACCTTTAGAACAGCATTTAGGCATGACCCCAACCCAATTTTTAGAAGGACTAAAGACACTGTTTGGCTTTTTCCTTCTCAAACTATGCCTAGGGCTAATAAAATACCTTGATAACAAGCATGTGCTCAGTCCTCAGTGGAGAAAGTCAGTCATTTATGTAAATAATTTACTCAGCTTCTCTGGCCAGATTAATATATTCCCAGTCTCCAGCCTTAAAGGATAAGGATAGTTCAGTATTTCCATTACATGACTCAAAACTAATTTCTATGCTTACAAGAAGAAAAAAGATCTGACAAAACTTGCAAGCAATCTTACACTGTGCTATTATTCTTAGTAGCTGAACCCTCCAAATAGAACTTCTAACCTGGTGAAATAAGTGGGAATTTTGGGCACCGTTCAGAAGATGAAGCATATCGAGTGCCTTCTTAATAGCTTAGTTGCATGAAGCAAGTTGTGAAGATGTTTTATTTTCAAGATGTTTTCTTTTCAAAATTGCTAGAACAGCAACCCTCTAAGAGTAGCCCAACATTCTCCAAGGGCACCTCAAGAGAGCACGTGAAGAGATTCATCCTGGCAATCAAATCTAGTCCGCTGCATTTTGTGTGGGCCACATACAAACTTTAATTTCTGCCTGCAATACCTGACTAGGCTTGGGTACTAATCTGCAAGTGTATACCAACATTCACCACACTTCAAGTACCTGGAATTTCTGAAATATTGCTAAACACACAAGAAAGAAGGGTCACTCAAGCAGGATGCATTCCAGCAGCTTCATCAGTCCTGCCTATCACTGTACCCCCTTCCTCCCCCTGCAGTACAGCACTGTAGATCAATAGGAAAAACATCGACTCACAGGAGGCCAACCAGGACGTTTCAAATTATTGGCAGCTGCATTTGGAAAGACACCATTCTGGATTAAGCCTCACAAATCAGCAAATACCTTCTTATCCCCCATATACTCTTTCATAGCTCCTTACCATTCTCTTTATAGTACATACGTATGTTTACAAATCATTTGACTTCTACAAAGAGGTATCTCAGTGCCAGTGTATCTCATGGATGTTAGTTCACATGTTAGTAATCAGCTCAGGGGCGTGTGCATGGAAGAAAGCAGATGGTTAGAGCGGATATACCTCAAAAAGCTCTAGAAATAGTTTTTTGGTAAGGTGGCATTCCTATGCACCCGGAAGCGGCAATATGAACTTGCCTGCAGCTTGGGAAAGAAAAAACATCTTTAATATACAGGTTCCCAGCTCTTTGGAAAGGAACACCTCTGGAAGGACAAAGAGTCCTCCAAAGGGATACCTCCACTACTACAAGCCAGACCCCTGCTGCCACACAAGCAGCACAGTTAAACTTTGCTTTTTTGCAGTTAACTTCCCCCATCAGTACTGCTCTCCACAGCAGCCCTTGTTCAAAGTAGGCTTAAGTGTTTTCTCTCCACTGTGTTTTCACTTCATTAAATGTTCTCATTTACAAAGAGGGAAGTTATTTTCTTATTGCTGGGAAACAAAGGCTGCTTGGTAGTGACTCAGTACCAAGAACTCGCTCTCTCTGGCAAAGACCAAGAAGGCTTTAGTTACACAAGCTTACAAATGAGGCTTACGGTGGACTATAGACAACCCACCCAGCGTGAAGGAGGCAGATTCAGACCTATGAACAAATGGCTGCATATCATCTGAAACACAAAAGTTTTCTATAGGGACATTTCTGGTCCTTGACAAATATGAGGTGGTTTAACCAACCTTATTTTTGACTTGTCTGTAAGTCTTGGCCCAGTCTATGCCATCAAGATACAACTAGTCAGATTTTCAAAGCACTGGGATGATTACCTGCTGCACAATTGGTATTTGTAAAAGTGCATATTACATGCAAGAGACCTTCCCTACTACTTTTCTTAAAAATGTAGAGAACACTATGACTTAATTTAAAAGGGGGGGAGAAAGAGAGTTTAGGCCTCCCATTGCAATTTCTACTTTTAAAAGTGTTTAAAAGGTTCATATTAGAACTATTAGAACATATTAGAACTAGAACACAATACACTCCTCCAAAGCTTTTCCAGCAAGATTCACCAATGGTTAACCTGCTGGCTATCACAGTAAGATCAACAAACAAAATGTTTGCATAACAACTTATCACTGAACTGGATTTAGGCAATGAGAAAGTACATCAGGAAATACCTTGTGGGGAAGCCCTTTGTCTGAATTAAAAATGATAATCCTTCACCTGAATGAGAGCTACTTCAAAGGTTTTAAGAATCGAGACAAATTAAGCAGGCAGTGAGCATCCATTAAAAAGGAAGGCTCTGTGTTCCATCTCATTTTGTTAAAAAAAAAAAA
>SAYO01031768.1:98337-118134 GCA_004023745.1 Recurvirostra avosetta
CAGTGCCAAAATACAGATAAGAACAACAAAACTGAGTTACATAATAGAAGCCAGATGATCTTTAACTATCACCATGAAATTTTTTGGTCAAGTACTTGCACTGTTTTGCTATATCCTCTATATCTCTGCTCATTATTATGCTTCTGTTTGATTAACTGATATAAATTGCTGAGTTGAACTGCTGAAATTCTTCATGCAGGTTTTCATGTAGAAAACACACTGATGTGCATTGAGGGAATTAAACTATTTCCTAAAAGTGGTTTGATGCTTTACCCAGCACAGCATTAGCACTGAAGTCAGCTGGCTGCGCAGGTTATTTTAACTCAAGTGTTAGGCTTCCATGGCATTAAGATTTTAACTGTCTGATGACCTGCTAAAACTTGAAGCTTTTGGATTGTTTTTCAGTGACGGTGAGGAGGCAACCTCTCTTGAGCAAAAGATTTTAGAAGGGGAGTAGTACCCACTAGCGAGAGATAGGAAGTATGAGTTTACTTACTTTGCTTCTTTTGCAACAAGTGGAACATAGTAAGTGATACAGTAATCTGTTACATGAGATGCAGACAGTTTTATTGCTAGCAGACATTCAGTAAATGGTACATTCCCTGTGTCCATATCAGTGGTTTCCAGTCTGTGGTCTTCCATCTGACTGATTTCAGCCTGAACTATTCAAACCGAAAACTTAACTATTCAATAGTGCAGACAACCTGAACTATTCATTCTGAACAACTTCAACCCGAACTGTTTGAAGGGGCTGTGAAAGGTAACAGAAAAGTAATCTTACTGCCTATAGACTTAAATTCACCACGCAGTATATAAACCACCAATGGACGATTTTTGGGATCCACTGGTACACACACACAAAAAAGTGAAAAACTGTTGTTCTAATTGAAAAATGCTATTTTTCACTGTCTATTCTTCTGCATAAATGATTCATTATTAAAACAAAACACTGATTTACATTAGTACACGCTACACTAACCACTGTTGAAAACCTCTGAAGTTAAAATCTTACTAGGCAGAATATTTATACTCTCTCTTTGCTATTGTCTTTTCTGAGAGGAGGGCTATATATATATTAGTGTAAAGAGAAAGGGAGAAAAAGGACTCCTGAGGGAGGGATTCAACACTGTCGCACTTAATTAAAATTCAATTTTGTGGGAGTTGTGTATTAAAGCACTGACCTTTCATCTTTATGATGCCAATTCCTGATGAGCTCCTACCCTTCAATTATATAGGATTCCTAGGGTTGGTTCCAGACTGTTTGGACAGCAGATTGTGATGCCAATAACTGCATGCCATCTAATACAATCAACTACATCTATTTAGGATGAGCCTTATCATACAGAGATTACATTATAGATCTCTTACCCTGAGAATGTGATCCCTTTGGGTCAGGATTAAGCGTATACCTGGCTGCGGACTGGCTTTGCTTTGGATACAAAGGATTTGAATACCAACTGATTTCTGCCCTTTGGTGTTACAAATATATCCAATCGCATATGCATTTTTGCACCAGGAGGTGCTGTCCTGAGTAAAAGACTTGACACTGTATGCACCTGCATAACATTTACTACCGTAAGTGGCAAAACTGAAAAAGCAAGCTGACCCCGTAGGAGGAGCTATGATAAATAGTGAGAGCTGGCAGGATGAGGGCTGAGTCCCCAGACCTGCACCGCAGACCACACAGCAAGAGATTGTGGGAATCTGATCTGACTGGAACACTGTGCAGGTAGAAGCACCTACACAAGCACAACTGATTGTGGGATGCATTAAGTATTGCTGTGAATGTTATTGTTTCCAAAGCTGCAAGTTTAAAGCCCTTTTGTGTTATGTATTATATTTCAGCTCCATTCAAATTGATCTTATATTCATTGTATATCCGCATGTTTGGCTAGCTTTTCCTTCAAACCACACAAACTGACACTATGTGAAAGTAAACAGATAAAGGTATCTAAATGTCTGTTGTCCAAAAAAACTAGGTGAAAAAATTATAGGGAAAAATTTGTGATACAGAGTTAATTGCACTCTTAAAATACCACCTGCACTCAGTAGGTACTCAGATGCTTTGGTGATTGATCCTGACAATTGGCTTGCTAGCATTAGACCTCCAGCCCAGAACTGACTACATGTGTTCTCACTTGCATCACACAATTTCATACATATGAAGCAGAGAGGCTGTGCTCAGGGAAGAACAGGATGAGGGGCTTATGTTTAGCATATTTAATCTATTAGATGGCAATACAGACAACCAAAATAGATCTGAATGAGAAATTGAGTTCTTTGCCTAGCATATCATTCTGATTTATACTCTTCTTGAAAGAAGAACATGTTGAGAATACTTTATAGACAATGGAATATAGAGATAATAAGAACACAAAATATTAAGAACAAATCCAAAGTCCATTCAATCCAGTGCCGTTTCTAACTGTAACCTTTAGCAGATACATGGTAAAAAATAAAAACCTGTGTTCTTATCATCAGCCTCTTATCCCATGTTACAATGCAAAGAAGGCAGAACCTGGTCCTAATCAGCTAAGAATTCCTCCAGCTGTCATTAATCCTTGTACTAATGCAAGAGATCCCTTTGCTATACCAATTCTTTTTCCACCTATGGGAGTGTGGAGCAGTTCCACGGATGTCCAGTCTGAAGTCTTCTAGATCCATATACAGCAGGCCTAAATTAAAGCAGCCATTCACTTTTCCAGTAAAGACCACTACATAAAAGCCTCCAGAACCATTACTGCCACTTGAATCCTTGGTCCTATGACCCTTGAAACGAGAAGAATCTGGACCAGCGTGAATCAGAACCTGCTAGTTACTAGAAGTTAGGTTTATAAAGACATGGAAAAAAACCCCCATAAAACAAATCCACAAAACTATAACCCTTTGAGGTCTGGCTTGTGAAGTGATTCTTCCAACTCTGAAATTACTTTCCTCTACTCTGCATGCCTTTGTCTGTCTGTTCTACTAACAGCATTCTATCCATGGCTAGTTTTTGCTAGATTTGACAGCAGGCAGAGGTCTCAGAGAAATTCCTACAGGTTTGGTGAAAACAGACCTATAATGGAGAAAGCCTCTGAGAACCTTTGCAGCAGTAAAAGCTGGACTATGAGTTCCTATAGTATTAGACACCACAAAACAGAGACCCTACAAGTGCCCTGAACGCTGAAAAAGCCTCAGCCAGGTTGCACCGTCTTAGACAAAAAAGTCAGCAGAAGACAAGATGGAAATCTACATGTAACTATACTGTTCTATCCTAGTACCCATAGAAGAAATGGTTTCCATTCACCCATCTATGCAGTTAAGAGTTGGGAACACAGGAGTACTGCAAATATGCGGGACTAAGAGAAAAACAAACAATTAACTTCCTGAAACAAGTTAGAGACTTCACTAAGAACAGAAATATTTCCAAATCTTCACCCGAAGTAATTATCCAGTACGTCTGCATTCTATACAGTAAAGCTGATATCTCTATGATGGGTTGCAGTACTTCCTTCAAGGGTTTTGAGGTTACAGTGCTTCACTCCAGAAGTACGTGTCACACAAAAGCGGGGAATGCACATTTATGTGAAAATCAGTTATCCTGATGCAATTGGAGGTCTGGTCCTGAATGATTTCAGGAAATCAACTCAGTTTGCCACTACCAAACACCATTGCCATGCCGACCTTCCACTTCTCTTTCACAGCTGGAATATGAGACCAGGTGAGAAGATAGCATGTAGCTCTGCCATCAACAGGACTCCAGTCTCACTCTAGACTGTGAGAAAATCCTGCATTTCTCCCTCCTTCCCTCCCTTGCTTCCTTCCTTCTTTTTTTCTTTTTTGTTTTTTTCCTGTGAGCTCAACTCTAATGCCTGCATAGGTAAAGATAAGTATGTATTTTGCTGTTTACCAGCTCACTGCATAAATTCAAGCATATCAACAGCACAGAGCAGCTTTTCCAGTGAAAAAGGTTTATATTCTTTTCTAAAATACAAGCTAATACGTTATAGTGGAACCTCTGACTGCTGTGATAATTACGGGTCTGTTTGTATTTCCATAATAAAATCCTCTTTTCTAGGGTGGGGAGGGGTGAGTGGGTTATGATCTGTCCATATAGCACCAGCTGAGCCAGAAACACAAGGTTTCAACCAAGAATATTTTTTTTCCTTTTACAGGCAGTTTCACAGTAAGCATGTGAAAATATTCCTCTGTATTTTTACCACAGCGTTTTAGTGTGTAGCCAGACTATCATGATATGCCCTTAAGGGGTCCCCTGGAGCAGCTGCAGCATAAAGTATCAATAACCTGCTCATCAAAGGGTGCTCAAGATTTCCTTGACACTGCAGAGTACAGTAGCTGTCGGTTGTGTCAATAATCCATACACCACATTATCTAAAGAGCCCCAAATAAGTCTTGACACCACCAACCCTAATGCTATTTATTGCACATGTCAACAATCTATATGTGGTATCCTGTGTCCCAAGTAGGAACTGACATGATTGCTCTGCACTGTTACTACCCTTTTCATTCCAATTTGTAACAGACCTGAAGGTTAAAGTCTCTCCCTAAGATGACTGTGGTAAAACTGCCTTCATCAATGGAACTGATGAAAGAAAACTCCTCCTCTTGCCAAATGTTAGCACCATTTTCCTGTTATTCAGAATCACCCAGAGAAAACCAAGGAAACACTTCTAATTTCTTCTATGATGATTTAAACACACAGTGTGAATATAGCATCCTAGCTTTCCCTGCTTTCATTGTGATATTTTTTTCTTTCTGCTCCATTAAAAAGTCACATGTATCTGCAATTGTCTCCTGCAATGTCTTCTTCTAGACCTTAAGCAATACCTCACATGTTTGCCTGGTTGTCTAAATTGCAGGCAGTTGGCGTCAGTTATCTGGGCATCTTTATTGTGCGGTTCTGAATTCCTGCTCCTGCTACCTGGACATCCTGTAATGTTGCATTTTGACAACATCTCTTCTCCCTGTTGCAGTGTACTTTCAAGTCTTACTTACGGCAGAACTTCTGGTGCAAGTTTAACTTCAATCTTTTTGGAAAAAATAAAATACAAACCAGAATTTCCTCAAACATCCTTTTATTTGTCCCAGTAGCTTCTATTTTTCTGCATCTTTTTCCCTTTTGTTAAATCACTGGAAAACTACCTTAAGCCAAAATTAAATAGAATCATAGAACAGTTTAGGCTGGAAGGGACTCTTAAAGGTCATCTAGTCCAACCCCCTTTCCTGCAATGAGCGGGGACATCTTCAACTCGAGCAGGTTGCTCAGAGCCCTGTCCAACCTGACCTCAAATGTTTCCAGTTATGGGGCACCTACCACCTCTCCGGGCAACCTTTTCCAGTGTAAAAAATTTCTTCCTTACATCTAGTCTAAATCTACCCTCTTTTAGTTTAAAACTATTACCCCTTGTCCTAGCAAACAGGCAACTAGATGCTGTCAGTAATTTTTTTGCTGTTGTGTGTGTCTTTCCAGTTCAGACTCTCTTCCGTTACCATGCCCAAATGATCATGTTGCCTGACACACAACACAGAAACCAGCACAGATAGACTTCTGCATGTAAATTTTCCATTTTAATTGGCAGCAACCCTTCCACCTTAAAATAAATAAATTTAAGGGGTCGTGCTTTAACGAGTTCCGACATTTATCTGAATTTCTTCAATCTGTTTTCAGTCACTATAGTGAAAAAGAAATGGTGTTTTATCAGTCCTTCCCTGGTTCTGGTTTGAAACCAGATGGGAAAGAGCAGAAGCGCACACACACAAAATAACTGCAACAGAAATATAACCAAATGTTTTCCATATCTGAGAAGACTGTTTGAGTTCTGACTAGGGTTTAAAATCTAAACAGTATTTTCAGCCTAGTACTATCCTTAGCAGGATTACAATTCAACTTGCTAGAGGTGATTTCCTATGGTACTTAAGGCTGTTTTTATTTCTAAATTGAGTTTTTAACAGAAAATAAAATAAACACACCAGAGTGCTTAGAAATTCAGAATGCTTTTTGACGCTAAAAGATGGACATTCATGGCATATGAAACTTTAAAGCATCCTTGTTTGAAACTGCAATATAACTTGCCATATATTTCTAGCTAAACATTGTGGGAATAAAATTCTCCCTCACAAGCTTCCTGTGCCATTTCACAACGCTGCAATGAAGTCACTATGCCACCAACTGATATCACAAACTAGTATTAAAATTATTTATGTAAAATCATATAATACAACAACTAGACTTTCCAATTAGGAGTGCACAAGAAAAGGCAAAGTCAGACAAAAGCAGTTTTGTAAGGTAAATAGAAAGTATGTACATACTACAGCTATTTCAAATTAGTGTCCCAAATTTAAATATCAATTCTGCCTACAGCTGACTGCTAAAGATCTTATTGATGCCAAAACTATCTCATTCTGAGGAATTTCACCCATTTGACACAAAAACTGAATTCAGTGCAGAATTAGTGTTTCCTAAACCACTCTCTAATAGTAATCTGAAGCCAAACCAAACCTAAAATCTTGATAACTGATAGATTTGCTGTCCTCTTTATTCCAAATAAAAGAGGCTTCAGATACCTTTGCAATCTGTTCATTAAGATGTGCAGACAGATCTATAGATAGTCTACAGGCCTCAAAGTTAAAATAGATTAGATAAAAAACACAGAGTACAGGTTAAAATCACTGTCGATGGCAGATCCGTTGCACACAGTATGGAATGCATTCCTAGAATCTGTGAAGGTAAACTGGAAGATTTTTGTTATTGTGAAGAAAGAGAGAAACCTAAGTTGCATAAACACTGTAAAATTAATTATTTGATTCAGAAAGGTACAGACAAGAATTTAAATGCACAGAACAAAAAGAAATCCCAGAATTTAGGCTGAAACTTTATCATGAACAGGGAATTTCCAGAAGCTAACTACTGATACATACTACAGACATGCTGGATTTGGAGCAAATCCGTACAAATCTATAAATATTTTGCGGTTCCTGTACAAACTTATACTACTGTCTATGACCTACAATAATTATAGTCTACACATTACAAGTAGTAATATTTCAAAAATCACAATTACCCAACTACTTAAAAGCTCTTTTCTATTACATAATAAAACGTTATGCTTCTCGTACAAATGATATCACTGCATAAACTGCTCTTGCAAATATTACAGCTTTAAATAGCATTTACTATTTGTAAATGCTTGTTGAACACAGCAGGTGGCAAAATGATTTAACATCATGAACAAATACATATGGTTGCTTGAGCCCAAATTTTTGAGCAGATAAACCTATTTTCTGCTCCTTCGTTTAATGGACTAGAAACGAGCAAAAAGGCAGCTAAACCATTGTGCATATTCTGGCAACTCACTGCTTCAAGTGAACTTTCTCATATGAAGTACTGTGCTTAAAACAACATAAAAGCAAATCACAGGTCTCATATATTCAACGCTCATCTGCAATATTTCCTCTTACTGTTTTCAAGCAGGACTGTGCACTACGGAAAAAAAATGCAAAGGTAAAAGCAAGAGCACAGTGTTATGTAGTCTAAAATCAATAGGCAGAGAGAGGACATTAACCAAGAGGCTAATAAAAAGATGCTGCCCTAGACAGTAACATAAAGAGCCCTGATATATTTTTCTCTTCAAAAATACTGTTCCTTATGCCAATTTTTCCTTAGCACTGCAGTAGTTTCTATGTGTATATACACGTCATCTTACTTTTTTTGTCTTGTTCCAATTTTATGTTTGCATTTTATTTTCTCATTTCCTTCCTGCTACTCCCCTGTTTCTCTTTACTAGGTTGATGTTTACACAGACCTTTACTAGAACTGCAGGGTTTGGAGAGATCCCATTTTTTTTTCTTTGTTGTAATGCCCACATTTTTTTCCCAGAGAAAAGATAAGTTTACCCAGAAAATAAAAAGCTAATACAACCTTTTGCTCATCAACAAAGTATGTCTTGTTGTAGCCAGGAATAAGTTAATAAAACAGGGAAAAAGCTTAGTGGCTTAAAGAAAAAAAAAAACACCTCCTTGGGGTTATGAACGAACAATGTTGTTTTTTCTTCCCAGCGTGCAAGGATTTAATTAAGTGATAACAGTCACCTTGGGGTGGCTGCACAAGGCAATAATATCTAGGTGAAGAAAAATGCTGAAGAGAGTTGAGTACAGTCAATTTATCTTCAGAGAAGGCAATAAATGAACAAAGCATAGGTATTTGGCTGATTGTTTTGGAATGTTTCCATTACTGATAAACATCAAAATAAAAGGACAAAGATTTGGTATTTTCAGTATCTGAAATGTATTAAATACAGAAAGAAACGAAGGAATAAATCAGTGTGAGGTCATATCCTAGAGTTCTAATTGCAAATGGTTTGGTAATTATTCAAGCTAAACATAGAACAAGGGAATTTTAATGTTGACACAAAGGATAGAAATACAGCTGAGATGTGTATTTATAGCAAACACAAAACACTGGATGAATTTCACTCTGGAGAAAAAAATTGGAAAGTGTAGATGGAAAGAAGTGACATATATTAGACAAATATATGCAACTTCATGGCCAGTGACCCAAATTCAAGGATTTAAAAACATGTTTGCGGGAGCTCTTCAGGAAACAATCAGTAAGCTCAATTATCTGTAACCCTATGTTCTGCCACCCTCATATGCAGAGAAAGAGACTTGTGAGAAAGCATGAAGCAGAGAGGAAAGACTACCAGGAGGAAACATTCTCCTTTAGCACAAAGCTGCTGACAATTTGCTTTACGTTATTTGCAACATGGGGTTTGAAAGGAATACATGCGCTGTCCTTAGGGAGTTTGATGTGTGCAAAGGGGTCTGAAAGCTATCTACACATTTGCAGGAAGAGTACTCAGTCTTCCAAAACTTAACACAACTCGGAGTCCAGCTACAATAGTCGTTAGCAAGTCACTTGGATCAGACGAAGTCTCTGCCAAATGGACACAAATGATGCTTAACATGGAAGATGGGAGAAACAGCACAAACACACCAATAATCTTGGGAATTCACCACATTCCTTTGTCCCTCTCAAGTTCGAAACTCTCATTTTCCCTTTAATTTTGATACTTTTCCTGAATCCATCTCCAGCAGTGAGGGAATTGATAGCTATTTCCTTGAGTTTACAACCAGGTTAAATACTCCTCACCCACACACTTCTGCATGAAGAGGGTGAAGCCTACAGACAATTGTTTTTTACCTGTGTGGGCAGATATTCTTTCAAAGAGAAGGAACAATTCAATAATGAATGGCTCACACCGTGTCCTGAGAAAAAATATGAAATATGTGTGTGCGTGTGTGAGAGTAGGCAGGCGTATTTCAGTTTAAAGAGAAATATCAATTTCTGAAAAACAGACAACATTTTGAATTTGAATAAAAAGCTTAAAACAAATGCCACTAAGTTGCCTCATTATGACTTCTAGCATATGTCCAGCTATAGTATTTAAATAAACACTGTTTTTCAGGGCCTGTCTTTTCAAGGCCCTGTGAGTAAGATCTACGTTAACAATTGGTCCCACTGCAGTTACTTTCCTCCTAAAAGCAATATGCCCTTTAAAAATACTTTATGAACTACATACAGGCATTCATTTCTCACCTCTAGGAGGCTGAAGGTTTGTCACCTGCCTGTAGCTGCTCTTTGGCCTTGGTATTGTGATTCCAGCAAACGCTTATCCCAATTACAACTGCAGCCTTAGTGGTTACCTCCATCAAAACACTAGGGAAGAACTTATATGAAACTTTATGCTTTTCTTCAGGTCAAGACTGGGACACATGACACCAAGACCTCCCTTTCATATGGTTGCGTAGTGGACAATCTTTTTCAGGCTGCCAATCCAGCACCTATTCTGAGCTCCACAGGGAACGAAAAGGGGCTTGAGCTTGGTTTGCCAGGGAATTTGGACAAGTGGCTACTCAACACATTTTAAAAAATTTCAGTGCAAAAGCACTGGTTTTAAAACTACTTGAATCTGATCAGTAGGACTGTTATTTAATCTTTCATTTTGTCTGAGCTGCAGGGCTGGTGAAAATGAATGTAACTAATTGGAATTACTATTTTGAACTGCTTATGTTCTTCTAAGTCCTTTTATTTGGCACAAAGTACCTCTTAGAAGTTCTGAAAATGCTACCCGAAAACCCAGTGTTAGGAGGCACTGGTCACTGTAGCCTTCTGGAAGGCTCAAAGCCAGAGGACTAGAAAAGCCCTTCTTCATTACTTTGTTCATTGAGTGAGTTGCTATTGAAACATTTAAGTGCCTTAAGTTTCCTTCATATATAACATGGTAACAGACAACACCAACCCTTCTAAATTATCCTGAGATCACTGTGTTTTAGAGAATCTGCAAGCATATATAACCAAATATATAAAGTGGGGGTTCAGGGGATTTTTTACACTACCAAGAGAAAAAAAAATGATAGAAAGTATTTCTTTAGACCGAGGCACAAACAATTCCTGTTAATGTTAATGGGAGATTTATAACTGATGCCTGAAGGATCATATCAGAGAATATAACCTGAAGATTACAAAAGATATATCTGTTCACATACCATAAGAAGATCCCTGTTTGTTTTCTGTCTTTAAAAACAAAGAAACAGCCCCCTCCTGCATTACACGGTTAGAAGCCATAAAAAAATGAAACTCCTTGGTCTTTCATTAGTCAGTTGGCACTCTCTTACCTGACGCAGGCTGACTACATGCACACAAACACATATATCTACAGATTTATATTAAAATGTTGCAATTGAGAGCAATACACATGCTAGCACCACCAAAGTCAGTGGATGCTTTGGTATTTGTCCTACTGAGAAGGAAAGATTGTGGGAGTTCTACTGAGCTACTATTTTGGATCCATTCTTTCTACTAACTCCAGATAAGATGATGAGTCTCCCTTATCTGATTGTCAAGCCTGTACTTCCAGATGGATTCACAACATTGGTTTCTGTTTGTCTATTCAACCATACAATACTCTGCTCGGTCACACCCAACTGATCACAGGAAAAGTGAAGAAAACATATGTACACCTCATCTGGCACACACATGTTCATTTCGTCTGGCCTTTCTGGAAAGTCACTCCAGTACCTGCTTTTGAATTAATTTATATTAGTGATGTTCCTTTACAGGTCACCCTTGAAAAGGAGAACAACAAACAATCCTGTACCTTTCACTACACAGATACTAGGAGCAGATCTAGGAGCAAGTGCAGAGACATGAAAATTACCTGCCTGCAGATTCAGGAAAGGCACATTACCTCAGTTCCCATTCAACAAATATTATTCACAAACAATTAGAAGCTTATATTAAAAAAGAGGGAAGATTAAGTCCTGCATAATACACTGGCTGGGGTTCGTCTTTCCAGTTATCATGGAAGTTCTGCAGTCACAGAGATGGGACAAACAGGTTTTCAAACTCCAGCACACTGAACTGACGTACAATGTTATTTTGCCAAGTATGATCCGGAGGTGTTTGTAAATTCTGGTCCTAAAATCACTGCTGTATTGCAATGGCCAGAAAATAATAAGAAAATGTGATTATCTGAGTAGCACTTTTATTTACTTTTTTCCTTTATGAGAGTTTTGAGGTTATTTTTATTCCTCAAAGAAGAGAAACTGTACTTAAACATGTACTAGAAACATGTACTAAAATTTGACTTAACAGAATTAAAATTGCTCCTCAAATGTATCTAGGTATGACATTAAGGTATGACATTAGCTACATGATCAGAGTACAGGTCTTAGAATTAAAATATAATATCAATTTCAGGCTTGAGATTACGAACTCACTGTTCTATATGTTTGGCCATCTTCTCTCCTTTTTTCCTTTTTATTTTGTCTTTTTAATAATTGTTTGGAAATTAATGGGATTTTAACTGTGAAACTCAGTTTAGGTTGTTTTCCTGAACTAGCTGTTGGTTCAGCATCTCCTCCACTAACTCAGAATATTCACCTGTTTTGAGGTACTGCAGAGCAAGATCAAGCTCACATCTCTGGGTCCTCCTCGCTACCTTCAGGATACAGAGCACTTCTCATGAATCCAAAGGAGTAAAGCCTTGGAGTGCTTTCCAGAATGTGCTGGAAGATGAATTTGACAGATTTGAGGGATGGAAAGGAGGGAGATTTGAAGGTTTAACTTAAAAAAAAAAATAAAAATAAGAGAGACAGTGGAGAACGTAGAAGGAATAAGGAGGAACATCTCTTGCAGGTACTGAAAACATGATGGAAAATGGGCAAATATAATGACTATAAAGTAAGGAATGGGCAAAAAAGGGGGATGCAAAGACAGACCAAGCACTGAAAACAGAACAGAAAGACCAAAAATGTGCAAGAGAAAACAGAATAAGTTTAAGAGGAGAAGGTTGAAGGAAAGGCAGGAGAAAAACACTAAGTTGCACTTCTAGCAAATCATTTCATAGAAGGAATGTCAACTTATTGCAGACTACTGTGCAATAAACAGGTACGCCATCCAGAAGTTATTTGGTGCTCCAAATAGTGCCAGAAAAATAATAAATAATATCCTCTCCAGAGCAGCTTATATGGCAAAGGCACAAGCAAGGACAAATATCAGTTCATCAATGTCTGAACTGAAGCAGAGATGAAGGAGGAGGATTTCTTTTCCTCTGAAGAATCTTTTTCCCGACTTTTTACATTACTAACCTATTCCTGCAAGGGGTAACTTTTATCCTTTGCTTATAAAGACTGATACTGCCTCTGGAAAATGCAAGACTGCACAAAATGATAAATTTTCCCACAGTATCTTCCTGTAAGAGAATACCCCTGGACATACCTGCAGAACATTTTGTTCTTCCCCTTAGAAATTGCTTCAGACTTTCTGCAGTATTTAAAAAAATATTGCACAAACTTTAGCTGCATGAATCTGTCCAGAGTTGGCAGTCTAAGGCATAGCCTTGAAAAAGACTTTTGTATGCAAGTCAAGAGAAAAAATTCTTAAAGTACTCTGCTCTTACAGTGGTCACCACGGGACAGCTGTCAGCAGAAAATACGAAGTCATTCAGTACAAAAATCTGCTGTGACAGAACAAACCCTTTCCCCTTACACAGATCTCAAGGAATACTTCTATAAGAAGCACTTAGCAGTAACAAAGTAGATAGGAGAAACATGTTTTTGTCTTGGTTAAGACAAGTGTTTTCCCATTTCTGTTAATATCAGTCAAAGACATTTGGCACATCATGCATATATATCATCAATGTGGAAATTTATTGATGAGTGTCAACGTTAGCTGAAGACATTCAGCTACCATACTAGCTCTCTACATGACCCTGGCTCATTCTTAAGGATGCAATATCTGAAAAGCCATATGATGTAAAAATGTCAGTGCATCTTGAGTGTACACTGTTATTCAATTCTATCCTTGACCAATCACCCAAACAGCTCATGTCTAAATTAGGACTTTCAAAATTTATACCAGAGTACCTTCCTTTTTTTTTTTTTTTCTTCTAGAAATCTCTTTCTAGTTACAAAGGCCAAAAGCATGTGTCTAAATTTGTCTATACCTACATCTGCCTCTGTGTGGGATCTAGATCTCTATAGATCCATTAACCTGTCCTGCAGTACAAAATAAACATCCCACTGACTGGATTTATATACTTTCTTTTTCCTACCACTCATCCAGTATGTAATATTTATTATTTGATATTAACGTGAGCTTTACGCTCCACCTTGGTCAGAAACTTAGTGCATGCTATCTGTGGAAATTCACCACTAGGAAAATCTGTTTTAGTAATAAACATTATTTCAGACTGTTAGGTAGGTATATAAATATTCCATAGAAATAAATAGATGCAGGACTCCTGGTTTTACTCAGTTACTCCTGTGGATGTCAGGAGTGACATCAATATAATGAAATTAGTTAACCAGGGCAAAGCTGGTGCAATTTGAGAAGGAATTAGTATTGAGGAGGACCATCCCCTTCTGACATTGCTGCACAATTTGTTAACCAACACTTTCCCCGGTAACATATATGATGAGGACTACATGTTCCCTTAAAATGGATTCAACCTGCTCACCTGGCTTATAATAAGAATGAAATGGGAACAGTAGACATCGATCTGCTAATATAATGAAATAAATTTAATGTGATTTTGGAAGGACGTCCGGTCATTGTACACAAGATGTATACGCTATCAAGTCTCTGATAACACCAGTGGGAAACTTATGGGACTGTTTTTTTTCCAGCAATCAGGCTGCGTCAATTGCCAGGAAACAATCCTCACCTAATGTCCAGAACATGAGCTGCAGGGAAGATTTTCTTTTTCCTCATCCTGCTCTGTTGGTATTGCTAACTGACACGGTAGCATCTTTGTAAGTACTAAGATTATCTAGAAAAATATCGACCAACATAGAAGGAAATTAGCTTTGGAACAGATTACTTTGACGTATAACGTAGAATAAAAGTACGTATTTTTAGTAAATTATTTCTTTATAAAACTGTTTTTAAAATCTTAAAAAATTTACATTCTTTTCAAGTATGGAGTATCATACATCCATTCTGCAAACAAGATTTTAGATTTGTTACTTCTATGGCATCGATTGCAGGCTGAATTTCTGGGAAAATTCAGTCAAATTGGTTTAGCTGTTGTCAGAAGTGTGGTACGGACACTTTTACATTGCCCACGTGGAAAAATTCTTCTGACCTTTTCTTTAGACTGTTCTGTTCAAACCTGCTCTCATTTAACCAAGTTATGAATCATTAAATAAAACTTGAATTTACACATGCCTCATAGAAATTTGCTAGAGAACAGCTACCAAAAAAATCCTGATGATTCCATGTAAAGCACTCAGAAGTACAGCTAGAGATTGCTGGCACCTGACCAGAGCTTGCATTTGCACCTCTAATTTGCATTAGGTCAGTGGTATGTCACAACCAGAACTAAAAACTGGCACTTGCCTGATCACATGCCTTCCAGTGGTCTGTCCAGTAGCCTGGAGGAGGAAGCTGCCTTGCCTGAATACGAAGGATGCATGAACCGGGCTTTGTGTAGGAGAAACAGAATGAGGCAAAGAACTGCAGAGGACTGAGGGGGGAATGAAGTTACTTGACTGAAGGAAAGACACTAGGATTAAGAAGAAGTACAGGGATGACTCTAGGATTGATTAGTTTAGGAGCCAAGAAGATTTGGGCTACTCTCATAACCTGAGAAAAGAAAACAACTTCAAATTGCCTGGTCCAGATTTAGAGGGCTCTGAGTCTGCTTTGATATGAACCAACACGGCAAGGTAGGAGTTAGGAAAACGGAGCTAGACCTGTTAAGTAGCTAGGATGCATATAGAGGATTAGGGCTGGTAAAGAGATTGGAAATGGAGTTGGTGCAAAATACTGACACAGGCTTAGCAAACAGGTGGGAGGCACTGGGAAGACAAGTATTGGAAATGGGAGAGAAGACTAGAGGGGACAGGCTAGACTATTTAGACACCATGAAATAGAACTGAGAGCTATTTTCCCTCTATAGCAAATTTCCCTGCAAAAGTTGGAAGGCCTCCCAGAAATTCTGATTCCCACCACTCTTCTCCTATCAGCAAAGCTGGGAAGGAAGGTCATTGGCAAATCGTAGGATGATAGAATATCCTGAGCTTGAAGGGACCCATGAGGATCATCGAGTCCAACTCCTGACTCCATACAGGGCAACCTAAAAGTTAAACCCACATATCTAAGAGAGTTGTTGAAATCCTTCCTGAATACTTCCTGAATACTGACAGGCTTGGGGTCATGACCATTTTCCTGGGGAGCTTGTTCCGGTGCTCGACCACCCTGTCAGTGAAGAACTTTTTCCTAACATCCGCCTCTCCTCTCCTCGTGCTGGAGCACATAAAAGAAATAATAATTTCTTTAAGTTACTCTGTTAGTTTAAATGGCAAAAATACACAGAATTAACCTAAAACTGTATGTCTTCCCATGGCCTATGCTGGTTTCAGCAAGACACCATCCTTCTGACTTTTTCGTTTTCATTACTAGGTCATAAGAAATTACATCCAGACCAATGCAAAAAGAAAAGCATTAAGTTTGCAAAGTTGAACACTGCAAAGCAAAAAACCATTCCACTGGAATTCCTGCCTCATTCATTGCACGTGATAGATAATGCTGCCTTAATGAACTGCTATTTGATTTTTTTTTTCTCCTCAGTGTTCAATGTGTGGCCCTAGGCCTTATTTACTGCATTCTATGCAAACCATGCTCTGAAGACAGAATTATAAGCTTCCTTGTGGGTTTTTCTATGATGCTCATCACTACAGCATCTGAGTACTTCATAAACATTAATTTATCTCCAAAATAACCTTGTGAGGTTGTAGAATAAGAGAGAAGATGTAGCCCCTAACAGCGCCCACATCCTTATTTTCACTGATCGATGCTGAATATAACAATTAGCTTTACTAGATAAGGATCCTAATTTTGCAGGTATAATTGGATACCCAAAGAAAGGAAGTACAAACCAGGGTATGTACGACTGAAGGGCAGGCACAAGTTCTGTAACAAGAAATCTATTAAATGCCCAGAAGTCAAAAAATGACAGTAAAAGTAACTTAAAAGCCTTAAGTGTAAATATACACCCACATTTTTATTTCAGCTGTCAAATATTAGGTAAATAATCCATTCCCACTACTTGCAGTGTGGGTAACACCAGAAAAAATGAAGTTCTACCTGATCAGTGCTCCTGTATAGTGAGATTTAAATTTGTTCTCTTAAGCAACTGGGTGATGTTCTAGAGATGCTATACATGGTCAGGACTTGTGAATTTCAGCCAAAAAAGCAGACATCCGATACTTATACAAATCAGGCCCATTACAGCATGTAGGTACACAGTTAACATTTTAGGCCTCTGAAGTCCTGATTTATTAACAAAACGTTAGTCTCTTCATTTTGCATCCTGGGGGATTCCACTACACATTGAATACTAAAAATAATACTGTGAGGCCTTGACATGTATCCTGATCAAAAATTGTTAGCCACCTTCATAAAATGAGTCAAACGTCCCTGACTGTAAGGGTGGAAAATGTTCCAGATAAACCAACTTAGGTTCATCTTGAAGGAGAAAGCACATGCGTGTCATGTCAAGAGGGAGCAAGTTCCTCACCTTCGGGAATAAAGAGTAAAACCACAATTCACCTGCCAAAGTAATGTGTGAGTGATGATGGATTCCCTACAAGGCAAATGGTGTCACAGCCTGAATACCCAAAAGGATGAGGGTCGACCAAGAGGCCTCAGATGCAGCCAGAGTCTACACTATTAAGGGATTTAAAAGCAGCAGGGCCAAGTTAAAATCAATCTTCCACTTTTAGGGATCAAATGTAGATAATGGATAGTGGGCATAATATGACTACACTAACTTAATCCCAAGAGAAAACGTTCTGTTAAATACTATACAAACTGCTAGAAACTGAGGAGCAATGCTGGAGACTAACTAAGCATGAATTATGACATGACTGCTTGTGTTCCTAATTTAAGACAGGGGCAATAAATAAGGAAACAGCCTGCGCTGGTTGTGCACTGAATGAGAACTAGTGAATTGAAGCTTTCTCTAGTAAGGGGGTGATCAAAATCAACTTTTCAGCTTGTTATCTATTTAATCTTTGGGGCTCTAGGCAGCCACCAGGAGCTTGCTAAGCCTTCCAGAGCTAGCCCCCTGGTACACTCCAGCCATGTCCTTACATTTCCTGCCATAGATAGACCAAAAGGCAGAACACGAGACAGTGTAAGCACTGACTGCAACAAACTTCGTATAATCTGGAAGGCATTTTTTACAGGAGCCTAGGTAACATGTTCTGCTCAGTGGATACCAGCATGTTTTTACAGTAGCTGGGCAAATTTTTAAAAGTGCCTTAAATAATAAGCTTTTACTATTTCCAACATTCACTTTCCTTCTGGTAAACTGTCAGAATAGGGATGTTCAGAAGTGCTACCCACACGATTCAACCCTCCCACAACTTCTTTATTTGGAGCTATACATTCACACATAGCGAATATGAAGGAGTGAATGCCTTTGGGGGTAAGCAGGACAGCCAATTTTTGTAAGCAATGTTAACCTTGTGTTCCAGGATTTAAGATAACCTTTGAATGCAAAGACTTAGGGGAAAATTTAACATGGGACAGATTAACTCAAACCTACCTCATCCAAAGTTTCCTGCACTTCCTGCAAAGCATTTACTACTGGCTGTTTGGTGGACAAGATACCAGACAAGCTGGACCTCCAGTCTGACTCGGTATACAGACCTATGCTATACATGATAAAAAAACCCCAAGAAACAAGACTTACAGAAGGAACAAAGGAAAAGGCATCAAAACTCAGAATCCACTGAAAACATGACAACAAAGAAGGTCTTGCACTATAAATGCAGACCTTGTGTTGGCTTGCCACAGAGGGGAGAATTTCACCTGTAGGTGGATGGCCTTCTCACTACAAGAGTTTCCAATAAAAAGACAGATGCTAAAGAGTAGATGGAAGAAAACTTACTATTCCCTAACTCGTAACCCATTCGTCTGTTCCCTCACTTTTATATATACACATAATATAGACATATATATGGAATAAAAAGAGAGAAATCAAATTACACTCAGTCATAAAGACTCACTGTCTTTGACAGATTAAAAAAAATATTTAAGGTACTACTTCTGCATTCAAAAAACTCCTAATATTGTGCAAATTACTGGGAAGAAAGAATAAATAAACTCATCTAACAGCCTGGATTAAAGATGTCATGCTGCTTTATTCCTCTCATTAACGGACTTATTTTAGTGTCTTTAACTATTAAGTTTTATCTTTTTTTCAGTGTCCCCATACTGCCCCTCGACTCATATACAGACTTACCTATGTTATTTTGGGGGGTTATTGCATCTGCTACTGCCTGCCTGGAGGGCTTGTAATATTCTGCAGTAAAATGTTGCTAGGCTTTCCATTATCACTAATCAGCAAGATAAATGCAGTCAGAACAGTTAAAGCTTTTTCTTTTCAAAAACTATAGGAGTGTTTGCTATTCAAATTCTCTGTAGGCCTTACAGTATTGGCATTAATTTACTGGGATTATTACCACCTGAGCAATAATGTTTTGGCCTGGATAAACTTAATTGGTCTTTTCCTTTTCTTTTTGGATCCTTTAAGAGAAAGAATGACAAACATGTAAAACTGACGGGGTTCAAAACTGTGTAGGATACATTTAAAGCAATGGAAGGGGCATAAAAAGACAGAGACAGGAGGGACACGTTCATCCTGAAAGGTTTAGAGATACTGCAATTAAAGCACTTCCATGCCTGGTGAAGGCTTCATTGAAATGATCACACTGTTCCTTACCCTGGTCCTATTATTATTTTTGCAATTCTTCATTTAACAGCAGTCTTTAAAAACAAAACAGATCACTCTAAATATCTTGGTCCTCCAGTCTATGGCTCATGCTCTGATTCTGCCTTTTAGGTTCCTCTTTTTTGTACCTATCTCTGATACCATGTGCTAATAGGGAGAGGAATGTGATAAATGAGGTCACAAGTTCCCCTGCATAAGAGGCAGAGATTTCAAAGCACTGACAAAGACAATTTAAAAATTATAGGACTCATAATTTAATAATCAAAATCTCTTCGACAGTTAACAATTAATTGCACAGTATACATGCTGCCTGTAGCCAGCCCATGCTCTTGAAGTCCACTGTGTCACCACTTAGCCCTGAAATCCATCATATCCTACTGGAAACAGTGGGTGCCCTTTCAATTTATAAAGATGAAAGAAAACCACTGTAATTGTGAGGGGTCTGGAGGACAAATCTTATGAGGAACGACTGAGGGAACTGGGGCTGTTTAGC
>SAYO01031769.1:15638-32161 GCA_004023745.1 Recurvirostra avosetta
GGTAGTATCATTCTTTCTAACTGCCCTTATGGTAATTTGGGATTTTTGTGGTCCTCATGCATAGTTAATCTTGGGGTGAAAGCAAGTCCACTTTTAAATAAATGTGCAGATGTTATTAATGGTTTTTGATATGAAAAACATATTCCTACACCTGGTTCGGTGGCTCTCACAAAGTGCCTGGGAATGCCTGAGTTTCAGGCATGCATCCTAATGCCAGGTTCTGAGCCGGAGCGTGTGTCTGGTGTTTCTCCCACTCCGGAGGGAGCAATGAGATGGGATGACGTGAGCTCTCGGCTGCTGCATGTGTCTTCTGTGGAGGCATGTTCTTCCTGGGTACTACCGCTGCCGGGGGGGATATGAGTTCGTGAAGCCTTTCCATGAAGACCCTTGCATAGTGGCGTGGGGAAGTTTGGTATAAGCAGTAGCTTGTGCATATCTGAAAATAAATTCCCCCTAAACCCCAAATGCTGCTTTGCATTACGAGCTGGGTGTTATTACACTATTGTTACTGTTGGTGCGTTGGAGTAAGTCTGTATGGCAATTAGCAAAAGCTGGATTCGGAGCACAGTGTGTGCACGTTAGCATCTGTGCATGTGTTCAGAAGCAGTTTTTAGGAGTTCTTTATCCCAATGCCGCTCTTTTTCTCCCCATGTGTGTTCAGTAATATCATTTTTTTCTTAACCCTTTTTTTACACTGTCTGCCTGGGCCAATTTCCATCAATGACTGGGGCATCCCTTGCAAAGTGGGTGGAAAGCAAATAAATGAATCAATAGTAGGGCATCACAAAATATATTTGATTAACTTATTTTGACAACTTTAGCTATAATTCCTTAAAGTACGTATTCTTACATGGGACCTGACTTACCCAGGGTTTTATTCTGTAGAAACGGCGAAGCCTTGGTTGTAGGAGACTTCATCACAAGACTTCACTGGTGATGTTTGATAGGAAATGAAGAAGTACAGTGTCAGTGTTTGATTAACTGTGCTCCTCTGTAGAGCCCGTGCGTTTCTGGAGTGGTATAGTGTTTGCATTGCGTTGTGCTCCGTATTTTCTCCTCTTCTACGCGTTTGTACTTTGGTGCACTGAAATAAGTAGCTGATGACAGAGGATGCATTGGGATAAATGTTTATTGCAGTACTTTGGAAATGAGTTTTTTGAAATGGAATTTATTTTGTGGATATGTGGGTGTCTCTATGTATTAGCTCATTTGGGTGTAGACTTGAGCTAGGTAGTGCAAACGGCAAAATAATGACGACTACATACAAATAGAGGTACGAATACTGTGGAACAGAAATTATTCTTAGTGTAAGTGTTACAGCAAGAAGGAAAGCTTTGTACATTCAAGAAGTATTGAAGCTGGCCTCTGCGTATTTGCGTGTACAGGAATGGGGTTATTTTAACCCGAGTCACCAATATTTAGAGGTTCAAAACTGGACCTCACATACTCTCCCCAGAGCTGAATAACAAGTTAGAACTGTAACATTTTCCTGCCTATCTGGAGTTAATTTGTTTGGTCAGATGCTTGGGTGTGTGCATGCACTCGGTTGCTCTGGTTGTTCCGTGGAAGTGTAGAATATAACAATTTAAATTGGAGATAAGCTTCAGGTACGCCAGTCCTGTGACAAGGAAGCAGATGGTCCTTCCCCTGCTAATCAGAGCCTAAGTCTTTGCTGAGCTCATATGCTTGGTGGTACTCGATCGTATTATTTTGACCTTGTGTTTAAGATTGATAAACTCTGCGTGGTGGCCATGTTCCAGCGAGGAGAAAAAAAAAACCCTGACCTACAGCCCGCGATGCTGTATTAATGTCAAATAATATAAAGTAATATCAGAATGCAGAAGAAAATCGCTGCAGTAAAGCAATTTAATTTCTGTGAACTGAAAGCACTTTAATGGGAATGCTAGGAAAATCTGCCGTTGTTCCTGCAGCAGAGGTTATGAGGTGGTTTTTTCTTTTTTTGAAACTCTGCTGCCTTGTAATTGGTGACTTTGAAGCTTTCCGTTGTTTTCAGTGTGAGTGGTCGTGCTGCTAAAGTAGGGAGTTTGCTCTCTACTGAGCAGGTTTGCCTCTTAAAGGAAAATAATTTCAAATACTAGTTTTCAAATGGTATTATACTGCTGAACGTGCATTATATGCAATGTTTTGCCAGTAGAGTGAGAGTAATCCTCTTTGAACAACAATTTGCAATAGCATTTACTGAAATGGCGTTGGAAGCAGTGCCAGCTCCCTTTCCCTTTGTCTGCTTAATTGCAATTTAACAGTAATCCAAGATGTGTGCAACTGTGACCATAATTCTTAGATGTAGCTAAGTTTGAAAAGACCTTTAGTTCATCCAGTGCCAATGATAAAAGCTAAAGCAGAATATTGTATTGATAATGGACTAAAACTTTTCTCTAACCATTGAAAAATAAATAAAAAGAAACTTTTTTCCCCTCAAAGCTATAAAGTTTTACTGTTATGGAAAGGATGTACTATAGCATGAAAACATCACTGAGCTTATTCTGGGCTGTGTTCTCCTGTGCTGGCTGACAGGCCTGCCATGAGAAGTTATCCAGGTGTAGGTGTATATAGGTTATATGCATAACCTATATTAAAAAAAAATAAATTCCCCAAACTTATCGAGGTTCAGGGTGTGACTCCATAAGTTTATAAGAGGGCTGTCAGATACAAAGACCTTCTGACTCAGGATGTGTGGAAGCCACAACTAGTTGGAGGCTGGAAAGGTATAGGGAAAAGTATTACTTATGCACGCTCTGTTCTTATACTGCACCGTGGGCATTTGGCGTCGTTCTGCTGTCGGAGGCATGATCTGGGACTTTGCGGGTGTTTGGTTTGAGTTGCTGCAGCCTTTCTTGTATTTAATTAAATATATGAAAGTGCACAAGCAGTGTGAAAAGGTTACTTAAAAGTTATTGGACACTTTCTATGTTCTGCTGCTCAGAAAAAAAAAATCAATGCCTGAGTTCACAAGAGAAACCTATTGACAGTCTTAAGCATTTTGATCTTAATTGCTCTGTGCTTGTTCCTGCTGTGAGGAGTATGATAATAGCTTGAAGAACATTTGTGAAGGTAAATTAGCCTACTTTGAGTGCTAAGATACAACGTCGAGAGCACCGAAAGGTCCGTGGCTGTTAAATACCACTGAGAAGTCCAAGGGTTGGATCGCACTCGGGCACTTGCATACTGGGTCACACTGAATGATTTTTCTAGAAGGAAATGTCAGGGTGTTCCTTGGTTGTTGAGCATCGTTCATCCTTCTCTCGATGGACATGGGGGCTGTGGGTGGCTGTAGGTGCCTTGTGTGATCATGCAGCTGAGGAGTGTCAGGATGGTGCCTTTCACAAACTCTCGAATCCTTGACTTTGAAATCTCTCTGCTCTTCTGGCAGAGTTTAAGCCATACCTGTTTGTGCATGAATGAAGCAAGTTTTGCTTCAACTACATTTAAGCGATCTTCTGAACCGGGTTCCTCAGAAAAGTCTGAAATCATATATAGTTTTTATTATTGAAAGTCAAGTGCGTTCCCGTAGAGTCCATTGGAAGTACTTAGAGTGAAGGAGACGTAACAGCAGCATCGTTTCACAGAACAGTTCTGCTCTATCACTGTTTTAATTAAACTCGTTCTACTGATGGAAAGTCTATTCTCTGGTGTTTCCTTTAATGTAGTCATAATGCATCAGTTTGAGCTCCCTTGCTGGAACATCTTTCATTATAATCCACTTAGCTAAGTTTATAATTAAACTTCTAAATTCCAACCTGCTTTTATTACATTTTTAGGATGTACGAAAACTGAAGCAGGAAAAGTTAGGATTCATGGGTTTTACCCCAAACAAATTGATGTAAGTTAAGAAGCAATTCATTGGCAGTACAGTAATTTCATATTCTTGCTTTTAATCCCCAGGAGCTGCCATAGCTTTGGGACAAGAAGTGAATATGATTGAGTAGACGAAAAAAAGATTACAAAATTAATAGATTCTTACAATTGGGCTATAGAGATCACCTGAACTTTCAAATACAACTGGGGAAGATGGTGACTACCTACTAAGCTTTCCAACTGAGTGTTGAGGAGGGCTGTTAAGGTTTATACATGAAGAGGGACCAGTATGAATTTATGTTCGGCTTCGTCGATCTGGAGATGGTGCAGGCTTACTCCCAGCCCGAAGGAGGCTCATTTAGACTGTCTGCTGGTTGTTTGCTGGGTTATCTGCCGTCTGCAGGTGTGTTAACACCAGATGTTCTTTCAGGCATTATTTACCCTTACAGTTATTGTAGCAAATTACCAAAGAATTGTGGAGCTTAATATTTTGATTCCTGATGGGTGACCACTTAGGGCAAAAATACTGTTAGGCGATTATCAACCTGATGTATAAATTTAGCTCATTCACGCTGTATGTTTTTTTTATCCAGGATTTTTTAAAATGTTCCAGAAAGAAAAGTAAATATTCTTCACTGAGGCGTGCAGATGAAGTAGAGGTGTAGAGAATCAAGCTACCATTCTCATACATGCAAAGTCACTCCGCAGAAATCAAGGGGAGCGCTTGCACAATCAAGTATTAGTGTCAGAGTGTGACCTTAAGTGACTTCTTGCACAGGAGGTTTCTGACACAGCTGGAGGCGGAATGAATTTAGGGTGCCCCTACTTTAACCAGATGACTGTCTTCCTCCATTTGTGTAAGTGGAAGAATATATGGTGTTTGTTTTCCATAAGAAATAAAGGCAATTTAGTGTAACTCTTCATTAAATAAAAAACTGGGCAGTATGCACGTACACCCGTGTCACGGGCACGTACGCACTTACATTTGAAGGTCTGTTCCTGGTTTGTTGTATGCGACTGTGCAAACACCTTCATTGTGCTCCGTAGCTGTAGCACTGGCATTCGTGGTTTTTTGGGAATGCTTCCCCCAGGGATGGTTTGCAGTGCATACCTGTGGTGATCAGCCTGTGCTGTTACAGGCCATGCTTTCTGCTGCTTTAGGGCAGAATGGAATTAGCTTTTTTGGATAACATCTTTCTGAGAAGACAAGGCAGATTTTACTGGTATCTGAGGATAAAGAGTACGCTATAAACATCCAGATTATCTTGGAATATCACAAGCAATGGGTTTGTGGTATGTGTAGTAGGCAAACAGTTGCATAATTACTGCTTATGTTTGTGTTAAGAAAATTTATTCGTGATTAATGATGCTTATCTTTGTGCTAGACACCTGCCAAATGCTTTATAGCCACGCGTATGATCTGCAGTTGATTTTTTTTTTTTTTTTTTGGTTGCTATTTAAAGTGTTTGGGATCATTCTAATTGCATCATGTATTTTAAATGGGGAGTGCTACCCAGATGTCCTTGTCAGCATTCACTTCTCATACAAAAAAAGTAGGTCAGATTTACCCATGACAGGGAAGGTCACAACTCCCGGTGAACTCGGAGGGAATTTAATTGATGTATGACAAGGCTGAAATCATGTCTCAGGTTTAGATCAGTTTAAGTTGATCTTTTTTGGAGTTCAGTAATAAATACTGTATAAATCCACGTTGAAGCAGAACCAGATTGAACTTTCCTAAACCACAGAAATGGTGCAGAACGACTAGAGAAACCTCTGGTCCTGTAGAAACTTGCAGAAAGTGCAACTGGTCCCTTCTCTACCACTGCAGTTTGTGTAGTGTGGGGAGTCAAAATTGGACCATCAATCTTTTTTGTCTTTCAGTGTTGGATGCTTTTGAGGACTCTAATGTGTCTTGGACTAGCCCAGTGCCTGTGGCTTGGAAACATCTGCCTCTGCTTGCACATCTGTAGCTTGTGGTTGTCTGAGCAGTGGCTGGAAAATGGGAAGAGTTTCCCAGAGGCTTTTCCCCCTCCCTAGCTGAGCAAGGATTAGACTGGGATTTGGCTGCTGGATGTTTCATTGACATTGAAAATGAAATTAAATTTTGAACACTTCAGAAATCAGATATTTATTTGTCAGCTGTGTATGTATTTATTTATTTATACCATTTTGACACTGTACTTGAATGCCTTGTTTTCAGTAGAAATGTAGGTTTCTAAATGGAAGTCTGTTATTTAAAACTAGCTTTATTCAATCCTGTCATTAAGAGAATTAGCAATGGATTAGATAATGTAAATGCATTGTTAGGATCATTAGAAAACTTGCACGTGGCTTTTTCAAGACTGCCTGTATATTCCCAGCTAATGCATGATAGCCTTGTTTTTCTGAACAAGATCCCATACAAACCAAACAAAGCTAAAAGGATGCTTGGGTCTAATCCTTCAAATGTAGGAGAACATCACCTCATTATTTAACTTCATGAGAATCTGTTAGTGCAGACTATTAATTGGCTAGGCCTGTATTATAAAGGGTTTTGAATATATCCAGAGAATCAGTTTTGGAAAAGCAAGATATTTTTCAGAGTAAAACACGTATCTTGAACATATTTAAGCCACTGAGTGAATTTAATCATGACTAGTCTTGGTGAAATCAATTTTTAAAATGTAAATTTCACGTTTTTTTCTCCATTTTTTTCTTTTCTATTTGCCAGTTTACAGCTAGCCATGCTGACACATTTGGGAGCTGAGATATACTGTAGCTAAATTTGATGTGAAGTGTTGGTGGCCTTCATAATGTAATTTATTCATGTTTCTGTAGATAGCATATGTTGCCTGTGCAATAATTTTTTATCGTATCAGGACAGAACAGCTACTGTTCCAAATTGTGTTATACAAACCTAGATATACAGACAAATTTTTATTGTGCTGTGCTGTGGTGTAAATCAGTGGACTCTGAACTCTGCTGGGGTGGGTGAGATTAGAATCGGTCTCATGGTGTCTAATTTATTTCTATTTTTTCTGACTTAATGTAATCTCTGTTCTTGCTCCATGGGGAGCAGCAGCCAGTTATCTTTGTAGTCCTGCCCAAAGAATGAACATATGCGAAACCCCTTGTTTTGGGCAGGAGGCTGCTACTCCCAGGGATTTATTGCTGTTTACTGACCCTTTGAATGCTGCGATGAAGGCAGTGTATTGAGAAAGCAGCCGATGAGCGCTACTGGTGCTTCGTTAAAAATCTCAGCATCTTTATCAGCTGTTACCTGAGGTTTCCTCGGATTTGCCCATTTCATGCCCCCACCTATTTAAGATGTGTTGTTTTTACAGCATTCTGCGGGACCTGGAGAGCTGCCCTGCAGTTCAGATGAGTGTTGTCTGCGCGGGGCTGGGCGTGCTGGCTCCCCTCCAGCACTTAAATCTGAGCATCTGAATAATTTCTTTCCTTGTTTTGCATTTTTGGGTGTGATCACTCTTGGAGCCAATGTCACTAATTCCTTTTATTTCCCTTGACAGAAAGTCGGTGACTCCGTTTTCTGACCGTCACAGATGGTAACTGCAATGCTGAAGGCACTGGGCGAGTCGCTCCTCCTCAGCTCTTCTGTGTGAGGTGAGCAGCCATCTAGACGGGCAAAAAAAGTTAATTGCAGGATGCCTGAGGGCTCCCCTTTTACTCCCAAGGACTTCCCTACTGTCTTTGCATTGGGGAGGAATGAGGTCCTCTCCATTTCATTTCTGAAGGATGCTCAAGATTTCTGAGCTTCGCTTGTGCTTCATATAAGGCCGCTTGTGGTCTGCATTACTTTGTGCAGGTGTTGGGACTTGATGGGTTGCATTCTGAATTTAATGTGAATTGTGAATTAAATTAACCCAGAAGACATGAGCAAAGCAGTAAATCTGGTCCCTTGCCTGCATTACTGTCTTTGGTCAGCTTGATGGTTTTCCAGGTCTCACCTGAAATGCAGTTCATCTGAAACGCAAGAATGAACTAAACCAGATAACAGATATTACATTGCATCTTCTACCATAGTTAGTCAATATCTGATTAAAAATAATTGCATGAATTTATCATGATAGAAACTGTTTCAAAGTAATTTAAATACAGCTTGAAATTAAAAGTTTTACTGTATATTCAATATGTAATATTTTCAGATTTATCTTCAGTTTCTTATCAAGAACAATGCTGTGTATTATGTATTATGACAATGTTGCTTTTCATAAGGTTAGGAATATAATGGAATTTTCTGGACTAAACTTCTAGCAACTGATAATTTTAATGAAAATCACGAAGATTATGCCAATGAAGGCAAATCTTGAAGACAGGTGTTATCTCTTGTCTTACGCTAAAATGGTTGTGACTTTTTTTATGTATAAAAGTAGGATTGATCACTAATAAGTAGAAATACGTTGAGAATTTAAACATGGTATAAATACAAAAGCTATTACATAAGAAAAAGTTAATATGTAAATTTACATCAGAAACTAGCTTGTTTGATGTAGCACATACCACAAACATTTTTTGAGACTTCAAAACTGTTCCCACCTGAACGTGGACGAATCCAAAATATCTTGAAACTAATGTAAAATCTGCCTAAATAAGCAGCTGGTTGGTCATCTTTTGGGATGAGAGAAAGAGAGATTTGAATTACCAGGCTGAATCACAACTTTTAAGATCGTATTTTATTGTATGCCTTTCTTAGTCCCTCTTGTTTTGAAGTTTTTCCATGGTGTGTAAACAGTGTGGACGATCACTGAAGAAGGCATTTAGAAGTTGGGCTCCTGTGTTGTAGGGGAGACCCAGAGAGACACCCCTCCTTGCTTCCAACACCACACAGTGATTATTTTAATGAGTTGTATGGTGTAAAAATGTTCCAGCAACAGGACTCGATCCATTCCTCTGTCAGTCACAACCTGACCCTGGTATTCGTCTGAAGTGTTGGAGAGCTTGATTAAAATCCCGTAGTCAGAGAGAGCTCTCTGGAGTACCTGGTTGCTGATCTGGAGCTCAAAGATCAGGGACTTGAATGTGAGTCCCAAATTCCAGAGAAATGCCTGAGTAATGTCTAGTTTTTCCTTTCAGGCTGGTTCATCATGTACTGATAAGCAACCTCTGCTTTTCCTGCTGCATTTCCCGCATTGCTTGTGTTTATCCCACGTTCACACGTGGTATGGAGCTAAACCAGTTCCAGGTCTGGTATTTCAGTTGTTAGGGATCTTAAACGCAGGACATGGGGTCTGTATTCAGAACCAAATTTTGTGCCTGGAATCCATTCTCAGCTTTGGTTTAGTCTGCTTGTACCACGATAAATTTCATGCCGAAGATAAATTGAATAGAGAGAAGAAGGGACACATCACAGTGTTATCAGATCCCTTGCCATTTCTGTGCACTGGCAGATTTCATCTTAAGAACCTGCTAAAAGCATTTGCGGTGGCTGGCTTTGTAGGATGGGACTGAAGGTCCTCTTGGAGCTGGACGTCTCCTTCTCCTTGCCCCCCCCCTTTTTTTCCCCCCTCTCTCTTTCTCTCCAGGTGAAACCTCTATAACAGACTTGTCCTCCCTGAATCTGGCACACAGGGACTATGAAATGCACAGTGGCCACCAGGTTACCCTTAGGCTGAGCTTGCTGTCTTGGTGTTTTAAGTCTTTTAGCAAGCTTTTTCTTTTTTTTTGTTAATTCTAGGACCAAAGAAGACAAGAGACTGAATTATCTGAATTATGCTTCTGCAACAGAACTGGGTTTCTCCTCATTGGGCATGGCAAAGCCTGGGGAAGTCCTTCCTTTTGTTTGTTTTCTTAATGTTACAAACAGCTGATCTGGAAGCCAGGAGAGGTCATCAGTTTGTCTGGAAAACAGGTAGGAAAAAGATACGTTGGCTTATCTACTAGATAATTCCTGCATTCAAGGACAGAGTGATTGCCCTTTCTCCATTCTGCTTTAGCTCAATAATAAATTAAAAAAGCCTGATAATGTCTCCTATTCTAAATTCTATTTTAACTGAAAAATAGAGGGGTTTATTCTCTATTTTAAATCAGTAGTCTTCATGTCTGTTGCAGTTAGGCACCAGAGTGACTCCTGAGTATAATTCTGGACTCCTCAATGCTTTTAATCCAAGAGTAAAATTTTTACTGGATCCCGATATCATCACCCTAATGTTGCTTCATTTGAAATATTTAATCATTTTCTTTTCATGTTAGAATTGAAACGGGCACACCAGCGTCTTTCAGGATGAACTGAATCAGAAGTCCATGGTTTTGGTTGATCTAGTCATAGTTAACATTTCACTGGTACATTTAGTGAATTATTTCTGTCCATCACTCAGATTGGATACATGCAATGTTTGAATGTTCAGAATCAGGCACGCACAACGTTTGGAAAATTTGTGAAGATGCATTGGTAACACTGCGGTTCTTACTGAGAGGGAGGAGGTAACTAAGAAAAGGTATGATACAAATGCATTAAACTGAGCATGACTCATTAGATGCTTATTTTGTAGCACAACACAACAACAAAGAATGTTCAATGAAGTGGAAAGATTGGCAAATTTGGGAAATGTTTACTCAAAGTACTTCATCAAAAATACACAACTGAACCAGAGGTTTCATTGCGCAGGATCCCTTTGAGGTTTGGCCTTTTATGACTGAGCAACAGAGCGATTAAAGTTGATGGAAAAATAATTTCCCCCCTTTTTTTGGAGAGGTTCTTTGCTGTTTTGGTTCTTTGTTTTTTTAATTGTAGTTCTGTAGAAGGTAAAAGACTGAATTAGCTGAATGATGAAACAATTCTTCTGGGAGGGCTCCTATCCTTCTGGTAGGATCAACACAAGGTTCTCACCCTGGTCACTGGGTTGGGAGGCCGAGCGCCGGTGAAGTGCTGGTTAAGAAAAATCTGATACTATATTTCTAAAGACTTTTTTTTACAACGGCTTGCATGAAAAATGAAGAGGAAATAAACAACAATATAAACCGTGTTTCTCCAATTCAGTGTTATTTACATGATTTTTGAACAGGCTTTGAAAGGTAGAGTTGTTTTCTTAAGCCAAATTAGACCCTTCAACGCTGTCTGTCTTCTCCTCAGTTCTGAACTGTATTGTACCGTTGTCAGTCTTTAGAGGTGTGCATTGGAAGTCATAAAAATTTAATTTGACTTGATGATTCCAGCTGACAATAAAGAGATATCAATGCTTCAAAGGCACCTGAGGCAGATGTATTTAGAACTATAAAAAGGTGGTGCGCGGGTTTGTGTGGACGTGGGCAACTGTGCTCTGAAAGCCCCATGATGAGCTCGTTGTAAAGGTCTGCCTTCCTGATGCAGAAGAAAATCGTCAGTTCTTGTGGCTCCCACAGTGAATTAGAAAAATCTGAGCTCTCAAGAGTCATTTTAAAAATGTTAAATCCTAACAGTATTTTGGTGCACTTTCTCTGCTTGTGTCGTGATGAGAGGTAGAAAACAACTTTGAGTGAAATCTTTTCCAGATGAAAATAACTTGTGAGCTTATGCCAAATTCATTGTCCTGTTTGGCAAAACCAAAGTGGTTTGGTTTTTTTTTTTTCCTCTCCAGTTAAATATTTTTATATTTGTAAATAAAACTTTCATTTTTTCATTGGAATATTTTGTGGAAAATTAGATAAAAGTTATATCTAAACCCCAAATGTTTAGTTCTAGGTTGAAATGAATAATATGTTCACCCAAAACACTTTGTTTTGCTAAGAAACAAAGTCTTATTTGTGAAGCCTCTACTTTGTCTGCAATAGCAGTGAAGCAGCAGCATTTCTGAATCCTGAATCTCGGTCTTTGCAGTCATCCTAAGACACAACACAATGGGCTGAGATTTCTCTCAATAGGCTGAATGGATACTTCTTTTGGAAGAACCTTGGTTAAAAGAGGCTAGGTGTATTTTGCAGTGTCAGGGCATATGTAATAAACTAATGGCTTTCTCTCGATAGTTCTGCTACATGTATTGCAGCTTTAGTTTCTGAGGCATTTGGCAGCACCTATGTAAAATTGCAGTGACCTTGAAATTAGTTACAAAAGAGTGCAAATGGCAGTCTGCCATCAGGGTGGCATATGTGGCTTGCTTTTGTATGCATATTTTTACTTTGCTTGAAATGATCTTTTTCAGGTATGGTTAATCACAAAGGCGTATCTTTCAGAAGATTACAGGGGAATGTTTTGGGAAGAGAGGGATGGTAACTTGAATGAAGCAGGTGGATCTGGAGAGGTAGAAGGGTTAACATAACCTGTTGCGGCGGGGTCTTAATAAAATAACTTTGGGATGTAGATCATGGACATCTTAGCCTTATGAGATCTGTGGTTTGTATAATAAAAAAAATAAAAAATCACCCTATAGTTTGAGGGCTTCTGTGCCAAATACAACAAAATAATAAAAATTAAATAAAAGCACAGCACAGTGAGCCTAAAATGAAGTAGTTTTTTATGTCAGAACTGAGCAGATCCATTCTTATAGAAAGAAAACCTGCAGCTGTTGTCTTTTTTTTTTGTAATGAAACAATCTAATGAGAAGTGAGTAATCCCTGATGGGAAAGGAGATGATCTGTTTTGTTTTTAAATCTTGAATTGTCTGTTTCAAGCATGGCAAGTTACTTACCTGCTGTAGAGAACCTCAACTTCTTATTGAAATGTCATGCTTTATAATTAAACAAGATTATGCTACTGAAAGCTCTGACTTTAAGAAAATGAATTTATAAGTACTAACGTAAATTTTCCTAGCACGTAGAAGTCCAGAGATGCATCCTTAATAGGGATGGGGGAAAAAAAACCCCATTGTATCAGCACTGAAGTTTATAAAGCAGGCTTTTTTTCAGCTGAATCCTTGGCTTTATCTAATGAAGACTCATACATTTTCATGCTGGGCTTTGGTGGTCTTGGTATAGGTGAAAGCAATTGTGTTGCAATCACTGCATCTACAAAAAACCCAGGCTCTATATTTCGAAAATTTACGAACTTGGCAGTGTGAGGTGGTTTGTATGTACTCTTCCCCCAGCTATTCAAAGGGCTAGCACTTGCATTTTGCTTATTTGTGGCCTGTCTTAAAGCCATTTATTTTTAGCCTTTGGTTTCTAGGAATGATATATTAATGTCTGAATATCTGTACACTGTATCTTTTGGTTTCAAGACATTTCTTGTCAGATACTTATTTTGTGACCGCCATCCTAAACATGAAAGCAATAATTATACCAATTAAATTACTCAGCAACCTCAAATAGCTGAATAATTTTCTAACACTTGCTAAATAACAAAGCAGTTTTAGTGATACAATCTTGAGAAAATTTAATTGGATCTAAATCCTTGTAAATTAATAGTGTTTAATGCAATAGCCAATTAGCATTTTGCATATTTCACCATGTTGATTTTCTTCAACTCAAGAACGGTCCTAAAAGTGCCTGGAATTTCTGCTAATATGTTTTAATGATGGCCATTCAAGCTTTTAAAACTGTAAATAGAATATTGATACACACATGAATCCATATCATGATTCCTGTTGGTTTATTTTTTGTTGAAACTCTAAAATTCAGTTCTAAAGTCTAAATTAAGTCTAAGATATGTGCAACACGAAATATTTTGGGTGCTTTACAGGAGAGGGGCTGATAATTACAATTACAAAGTGCTGAAAACATAACCATTCCTAGAGATGCCTGCAGTTGCTGCATGGGGAGGTTGCAGTCTCACCAGCACTGCTGCTGTCTTCAGCTCCTCCATAAACTACACCTCAGTAACCATGCACGTGCTGTTTCCTCAAAAATATTAATGAAAATTAAGGGGATAAGAGACATACCCTATAAAAGGTGGGTCTTAGAGCTAAAGCAATGATGTAGCTTTTTCTTAATAAGGGGAGTATTTTAAAAATGCTTTTTTTGGGATGAAAATGTTCTGATTTTTAGGAGAATTGTTTTCTAATTTTGGTAAAAAGCTATTTAACACGGAAATAATATTCTGTGTACTACAGAATGGTGGAGAAGGACTATTAGAAAGCCAGATGTGGTGTCCCAGTGAGTTCTCCATCTGTAATTCTCCCCCAAAAAATGAATCAGGATGGGGATTTAGCCCAGCAGGGACATGTTCCCTGTCACAGATGGAAGAGCACTTAAAGTGAGATATCAGACTGGGAAATGGATTTGTAATACATCTGATCACAGCAGAGAGATTTTTACCTGAGGAAGAAACCATTAATCTTCTGGTGTTTGTGGGCTTCTGAGAGCTAGGTGTGGTGAGCCATAAGTTCTCTTGCTCCAGGTGAACACAAAAAACTTTAGTTCAGAGTTATTACCCATATTTGAAAGTCATTCTTAAAATAGGGTTAGCAAATGGGTTTTGATCATTAGTCTTTCTTCAGAAACAATCCATAATGGAAAGGGTACAAAATGAACTTTTCAGAGAACAACTTCTAATGTAGAGGAACCTTTGAACTACTCGTGAATGTGGGTGAGCCAGTTATGGCTAAGATGAAAAAGATCTTTTGTTCTCTGTTCTCAGGTAATACTGCCATAAAATGCCCTTTCTCAAGATCTTAATTTCAGGAAGGCCAAGTGCTGGTTTGGAAGTGCCTTTGACCTTATGTCTTAAAAGACAAACTTTTACCTACGTACACCAAATGTTAAAAGGAGTCCAGATCTTCAAAGGACAGTAGACCTCAAACCTACTGCAAAAAGATTCAAAGACAGGTCTGCAGTAAGTGATGTTTTTCAAAAAGCTCTATGAGATGAAGAATGATAATCTATTCCAAATTAAGTGGGTTTTTTTTTCATTTGATAGGACAACAATTCATGAACGAAGTGAAAATGTCTTTTTAGTGATCTTTGTGTTCTATCTGGAAGTTTGATATTTCTTGGACTGTCTGATGCATCCAAACTTCTTAGTTTGTGGCAAATGTTCTAATTGTAGGTTATTCTTATGCTGTCTTGGTGGATGAAATTTGAAATACTTAAACTCTAAACTGGCAATTTAGCCTTGATTTTGAATGATTCTAAGGTTCTTCACTATACTGAGAGTTTAGGACTGCAGTGGTTCTCTTGGGTTATACGTTGCAATCTTGTCATATTGACAGCAGCAACAACTAATAAATAATTTAAAAAAAGCCTATTAAGTTCCATTTTAAAACTAGTCAGATTGTTGCTATAAACTCGATGATTGAAATGTTCTAGAATGATAAGTTGTCTTATTTTCACCTTTAACTTTATTCATGATCAGTTTATACCTTTGTACTTGAGCCAGACTATTCTTTAAGTAACACTTTTGGTAGTTGCTTCTAATGTATTTGTGAATTAAAGATATCAAGCTATACTGGACCCCTGTTAGTAAATAGATCCTCTTTGAACTGGTTTGTCAAACTAAATCTTTTCTAAACATTGCTCTTCAGAATCATATAAAATCTCAGATGAGATTTCACCCACTAATATTTTACAATTTTAATTAGAAATGTCTGGCTTACAATATCTCAGAATCATATAGGTGGTGCTCTTTTTGAATAATTTGTAATAAACAGTTTAATTTGAAGTGGTTTAGTTGTTCTTAATCTGTTGGTGTAGTTTCATTAAGTAGCCATTAAAAATGATTTTAAATATAAAAAATACTACTTTAAAATCAGTTCTAAATTGGTCTAAAATAATTCTGAACAAAGAATATTTTATGGGACAATATAAATTATATGTTTATTTATGCAAAGCTTTTTAGAAGAACAATCATCCTTGAAACTTTGTAAAGAAAGTTGTTTTGCAAAATTTCATTAGCAGCAAAATTTAATGTGCTGGCTGATATCAGTCACTGATGTTTGAGAAAATTTACAGGTGGCCTCAAAGCTAATCTCGTATTTTCTTAGGAATGCAATTGTTTCAGATTGCTAAATATTTGATTTTCTCTCCTCATTATTCCTTACGCTTTCCTATCCACATTTTCACCTTTCTCTTCCACACATCTCTAAATATTATGATGTATGATTCTGCTACTTCACCTCACCCTTATCGTTCCAGTTCTGATACAGTGTGCTCAGCTGGTCTTGTTTCCTCAGCAGTTGAATCCAACTTGTCTTGGAGTTGTGGAGGTGCATCTGCTGCCTTACTCTGTAACACTTTGCAGTGGTGATACAAATAATCCTTAGGTCGGTGAGACATTTCAAGTTTGGTGGAGACTTTGTGTCCTTAGGCAGTAGATGCTGGTGAGTTTGTCAGAGAACCAGAGAAACGTGAAAAGAGCTCCATCTCTCTCCTGAAGAACCTTTCCTATGCTGGAAGCTCATCTTCCAGCCTGTCCTGTCCTCTAGGTGCTTGAAGTCTGCTGCTGTGTTGGATAAATGTGCCACAGCATCCCATTGCATACCCACGTGGGTCCTGTCCACCGTAGCTTCTGGATTTATCCTTAATCCACAGGGCTAAAAGCTCAGTGTATGGGACATGGTTGAAGAACATGCCCTGTTGGCCCAGAGAATGCCATCCAGTGTCAGAGACATCAGAATTGTTCCTGGAGGAGCTATGGTTTGGAAAGCGTGCTCAGAGATGCAGAAATGCTTAAACTGGTGCCTTTCTTCCTTGTCTTTAAAACCTGGTATGTTCTTGTTAGCTTTGGTCATCCCTGGAGGTATTTAAGGGTCGTGTAGATATGGTGCTTAGGGACATGGTTTAGCGTTGGGCTTGTTAGCGTTAGGTTAACGATTGGACTAGATGATCTTACAGGTCTTTTCCAATCTAGGAGATTCTGT
>SAYO01031772.1:8340-18414 GCA_004023745.1 Recurvirostra avosetta
GGTGTGGCTGCCCTCACCCAGCCTCCTTTAGTCTGACACAGCTGTAAATCTCTCGTGATGAGCTGGGTGTGTTGCTGATGCAACACTGTGATGCCATCCCAGGGGTTGGAGGTCCCTTGCCAGAAAGAGGGGACAGAAACCTGGGGGCACAGTTAAAGCCTGTGTTCCCTAGCTCAGCTCTCCAGTTTTTCAGAACAAAGTTGTTTTAAACTGTGTTATAGATTGATGAAGGCTTCAGCCCTCCAAGACACTGCTGTTATATTGCCTAATTTTGTTGCATCCCAGTAACCATATAAATATAGTTCTCTCATGAAGTTTGCTAAGCAGCTCAGTGGCTTCATCTACCACTGTACAAGTGAACAAGTTCCTAACCATACCCCATATCCTTTGTTAGGGAAAGTTGGCAGACTTAGAAGCGCACATTTTGTCCTGACCCTTGTTGCAGGCCATAAAGGCTGTAGAAAATATATTCATTTTATGGTTTGATAATCATGAGTGTTACTTTGTGGCTCAGCAGTCAGGTTTCCATCTGAGATTTGGATTCACTTTTTCTCCTGCTCTTGGAGTAGAATTATTATTGCCTTATTCTGTCCTTTAACATTTTTAATTACGCTTTTATTTAGAATTTATTTCTGGTTTGAAATTCAGGACTTTATTATTAATTCTGTGCAACATTGAAGACATATGCAGGAAGTACTATATAAAATTCAATTTTCCTTTAAAAATATACATTATGGTGGTGATAAAAGAAACAAATAACCTAGCCTTTGTTTGTAGAGTTCAAAGCATTTAAAGGTATTTAAGAACCAGAATAAAGGCTGGGGTTTTTTTCAGAAATTCAACCACAGTTCTCAACAAATTCTAGTGGATTGTGTCCACAAAATTTACTGTGAGATTAAAACAAAAATAAATATATTAGCGCTGTTTCCAGGATGGGAAAACTGCATCAGAGGACAAGTTATATGACATAACAGAATAACAGTAATAGTCTGGATATTAAGTACGTAGTCTTGTTTGCCATAGATAAGGTCCCTAGATAAGGTCCCTGTACATCTTTCTTTAGAGACTGTCTCTTACTGAGCAACTCCTATTGTTCACATGGATATTCTGCCTTCAAGATTTCAACATCTTGTCACTTACTCAAAATAGTAAAGTAGGAGCTAAACGCTTAAAACTTTTGCTCTTTACTGTATGGGTCAGGCACTTTGGGAACCTAAAGGACCATTTATAAGTGTGGCACATCCTATTGCTTTACAAGAACAAATAAAAATCTCTTGTGCTCTTGAACTTCTCCAAATTTCACACTGCACTTTCTTTACTTGATGATTCTTACACTGTGACAAGCTAGGGGAAGGTTGCCTGAGGTCAGCTGAATCAGACAGGAGTAAGCAAAACTATTCATTGTCTAGTCTATGGAGAGAGATCATCCCAATAAGAGTGTGTGTTAGTTGTGTGTGACCACTGGGCTATTCTGTTCTGAGTTGACAACTGCCCGTCTTCCTCAAAATCAGCTTGTATAGATGCTGTTTTGGGGCTTTTTTTTTAAAGCAATAATAACCCTTCCTGCAGTGCTAACATGAATAATGTTCTATTTTAATAAAATCCTTTTTCTCAAGCAAGAAGGTATGTCTGGGAAAAGTCCAGTAAACTGTGGATGCTGCAAATACTAGAGATCCCTATGAGTGTGGAGGCCACAGCCAGACGGGGAAGAAAGAGGAAGGTGAGAGTGGAGAACAGAGGAAGAAAAAGTAGGTACTTCAGTTTGATGAGAAAGATCTGAGTTCCTCTTGATGTCCCTGCAGTTCTGCCTTCCACTGGTGTCTTTCATCTACGAAGCTCCAAGTTGTGCGTCTCGTGCACTCCTTGAATTGCGGGCATGTACCAAAGCGTTTAGAGCAGGGACAGTCATGGTATGTGGCACATGCAGTACACGCATTTTTCTTAAACCCAGTCTAAAATGCACATATTCAGACACATATACAGGCAGCACATTCTCAGGCTTATCAAACTCCTTTTTGTTTTACAACACAAAGCTTGAAGAAAGATGGAGAAACGAAAATATCTTTTTTATAGAAAGCTGTAAACTGCAAAGTATTTATTCAAGAGGCAAGAGCTGTTCCCAAGAGCTATTCCAGTTGCTTTTAGAGCTCTCTCTATCTTTTTATTTGTGTGGAAACATTTTAATATTTGTTCCCTTCTTTTTACTTTTAAATATAATGTAAGTGGATCTGTACACAGTTTGAACTCTCTGCCTACATTTTCCCTGATTGAAAGGGTTGCAGGAAGATAGAATAAAATTTAGAGGCATGGGTCATGCTTTTGATAAACACACTTCAAGAATTGCTGCTACAGGAATGCTGTCTCCTACAGGTGAGATTTTCACAGCTAATAAAATTTCAGCTCAAAAGTTTTCGCTTGCTTTGTCGAATATGTAATTCATCAAAATGGAGTGAGATCTTAATTTAAAAACAAGTAAAAAAAGGTGGTTGTCAGAAGTGGGTACAAGATGCGGTGAGTTATTTCCCTGCCCCACACACTCTCCTGGAATGTCTTTAACATGAGTCCAGCTGGGGCATCTCAGTTACCCACTCCTCTTCCCTCTAGTGCTGTTACCACACCACAGCCCTTGGCAAAGCTGTGTATTAATTCACTCGGGCTCTTCAAGGATTTTGTTCCTCTGCGAGTCACAAACCTTCAGGTCTAAAGGTGTTTGCAACCCGTTTGCACCTATTAGTTTTTTTCTGATTATTCATGATCGGCCTCGAGAACACCGGCACCCACCTGCTTCCTATGTCCATTTAAACAGCCAGGGTCTCTTCTGATGAGGCTATTTATGTTTGTGTGTAACTACTCCAGCTACAGAGGTTTCACTGCCATCAAGTTTGCAAAATGCAGACTAATGGTGGGGAATAATGCTCTAATGGTGGGGAATAGTAGCCAAGACTTTAGCTGTGGGGTGGTTTATTATACAGGATGCGAGCTTGGACCTCTGATTCTTTGCACTGGCACTGATTTCTCTGAAACTATGAGCAATTTGTTTTACCTCTGAATCCTTCTTCCTCTGAATCACAGTGCTTACCTGCTTTGAGGTTTAATCAAGGAAGCTGTGCGACTGCCAGATACTGAATAAAAGCAAGAGGCAATTATTAAAAGTGGGCTTTGACTTTTTAAAGGTAGGATAACAGATGCCGGGTAATAAATCTCATTAAAGATGATAGGGAAATTATCTTATTTTTGAACTCTGGTGGTATTTTTTTCCTAACTTTTGATACTGTTTAATAGTTATTCTGGTTTCACTGTTTGTTTTCCAAAAGTGCTGGAAACAATTAGATGACACAATGAGCTATTTTTTTCCCTAGGGTGTCCCACCGTTTTCAGATTTGCGTTTATGTTTAGAAATTATCGAAGCATATTGTTTTGATATGGCTTTAAGCAAAGTGCTTGGCTTTCAGATTTTAAACAATGCTAAAACCTATTAAATGAGTAAAGTTGTAGTTTTTTTAACACAATTTTACATTTCAAAATTTATATGAGAGATTCCACTGACAACATATTTGTCATTACATGCGTGAGTGTGTGCATGCCTACTGACATACAAATTATTGACTTAATAGATTCTGATTTCTCTCTTTCAGTTTGGGATGGGGAAAAAATGTCTTCTAATTTGCTCATGATGTGAAATCTGCTTCCTGTCCACTTTTATCAACAGCTCTGAAAACCGAGCTGCAAATCCAGTCTGAACTTGATTGCTGTCAGAAGTGTTTCTGCAGTTAAGAAGTTGCAGTGTAGCACTTGGTTCCACATGAGGAGAATCAGATGTGCTTTAGGATTTACTTTGCTCTGCTGTTGAATGAACCTCAATTCTGCAAGTTCAAAATGATGATACATTTAAAGTTAGCTGCTGGATTTTACTCATCTGCTGTTCTTCTTGGATGAAATCTGTCTTGCAACAAGCAAAGGTACAGAGAATAAAGATTAACTTTGGGTCATTATCTGTCTTGGGATGACAGGTAAAGCATTCACACTGAGGGTTTCAGAAAAACAGAGCACAAAACTCTTGCTTGAGTAGTGGGAGCCACAAGACTCAGTGATAAATTAAGCCTCTACCTCAGTTTCCCTTTCCTACACAATTATAAGAGTTTCATAGAAATGCCTTCATTATGTGCTTGAAAGAAAGATGACAGCTCTGTAGAAAAGGGAAATATCCATTTTAAGGGTCATGAGAGATACTAATAATGAGAAATACTAGAGTCCAGTGAAACAGAGGTTTGGGAGCTTTTTTTTTTTTTTCAAAACAGATGTTACCATTACTTGCAGAGTGAAAACTGTGATAAATATACGTGCAGGTGGTGTACTCATGTAGTCCTGGGCTTGTTGGAGATGCTGACCCACCCAGACGTGAGCACATCTATCTATCAGGCAGCTCCTCTCTGAGAAGCGTCCTGTGCTGATTCCCTGACTCATATTGTAAAGAGAGAGAGAGACCAGCCTCGTGCTTAGGATTTTATGATGGAGCATAAATCAGGTCTGCCTGTACTTGACCAAGGTTGAAACCCACAGTGCTGCATGGTAATTAGATTTTTAAAAGATTTTTTTTTCCTCTGGTTTATTTATATAGCAGTAATTACCTCCAGCACACAGTCGGAGTGACTGCTTGTCTTTCATGACCATACTTTTACCCTTTCATTTGACTGTCCTGTGCTTCTGTGGCTAATATAGAGCTTCATTCATTATCCCCGAGCCCCTTCCCCTGCCAGCCCTTGCACAGTGGCACAGCGGGGAGCACAAGGTTATTCTGTGGCAGCTTAAGTGGGAGTGGACGTGAAGAGCTGAGCAGAAGACGTGTCCCTCAGCACGGAGCCAGGAAGATTGCTCCCACACCTTCCTGAGAGTCACAGTGTACATGGGGGGAACAGGGCTTGCCTGGGGGCTTTGGGACCATATTTCCTCTTCTCACTGAGATTTTCATCTTCTAGTAATTCTTCCAGCCCTGGCTCTTTCTGGGGTAACTTAACAGTTGTGCAGAAATGTTCCTTAATGAACATCTCATTTTCTAGATCTCCTTATCTCTCTGTTTGCTTCTCCTCTACTTCCATCTCTTCCTGCCTTCCCTTCCCATGCAATAGCTTTTGAACTTGTTGCTGGGTTTGAAATAAATTTGACAGCACTTGCTTTATTTGTTTAAAAGACGTTTAATTCCTACACGTTTCATCTCGGTATGAGAAAAGGACGATCAATTAGCTTTCTGCAGAAGAAAGAAGCCCCAGCTTGACCCCATTGTTTCAGACATGTAGGAAAGCAACTTTTTACATTTTCCAGCTCCTGGAGCTTTGGTTGTTGTTTTATCTTTGATAGACATCAAGAAATTCAATGATTAAATACACAGGTACCAGAAATCAGAACTTCTTAGTTCAAAAATTATGAAGGTATTCGTTTGTACCTTGAGACCATCATGCAAAGATCTGTTAAAGGAGAAGCTGCTGCCTGAGCATTCACACACCATTCATGGTGTCAGACACACACTTACTCCTGGGCACGCTTCCTCCTCTTCAGGCTTGACCCTAGGTTACCCGCAGCAGAGTCTCAGGTGTTGTATTTCAGCCCAGGCTAGGTGCCTCCAAAAAGAGGGACCCTGAGCTTGTAGAGATCACCCTTGTGATCTCTACACCTACCCCTCATGTGCCCTTCACGCATCTTTTAGTCCGATGGTGATTTTTGGTCTGGGGTCTTCTAACACCTTATTGAATTCTTTTTCTGCATCCGGGCAGGCTTTTACCTTGTTGATCTGCAGTTTCAGCAAAGGGTTGGAGCCTCTGTACCTTCTGGTTTACACTCCTTGTGCACCTGCCTTTGTTGGCAGAACATGGAGAACCAAAGAGTCCCCGACTTGGGAGAAACACTACCAAAACACCAGTGTGATATCAAACAGTTTCCCTTCTAAAAGACTAAACACAGCACTGTACCAGCTGCTAGGAAAATCACTAAGAATAACTTTCTCATGCCCTAAAGGCTTCAGCAATTCTAGATACTCATGCTAAGTAAAGCTAAGCAAACAGCAAAAATCACACCATATTATAATCCTAAGTAATTTATTCTAATTAAAACTTACTTATTTATGCTAAACAATTAATATCCCTCAACAGACCAATTCTTTTGGCCTTGAATTTGGGCCACGGACAGTCCAAGCTGTGCTGCATGGTCAGAACAATGTGAGATGCACTGGTTAGAGAGTGGTTAGGGTCCCAATGGAAATGAAGCCAGGTTTTGGGCCTAGAAGTTTGAGTGTGGATAGCCAGCAACCCTCATTCAGACGAAGTTATGACAGCAATGAAGACAAGGCCAAGATCTTTGCCCCCTTGTCCTTCAGCCTCATGTAGATCTTGAGGAGTTGGAGGAGACAACTGGGTGTGGCGGCCAGAGGTTCTGTATTAAGTTATCCTTCACATTTTTCCTATTTGTCCATAGGCAGCTTTATGAGGTGTTTGGGGGTATTTTCATCATATTCTTTCCTTTAGGTCTAGCAGTAATTTCTTGTGTCTACCATAGAAACTTATCCACCTTTTTTTCCTAACCTCCAAGGATCTCAGTTTCAGGGCTATGTTTTCACTATGTTAACTGAATTGAAACAAGAGCATGGGAATAAGAGGTCTCTGAGTGGGGAAGTGAGGCACAGAGACCAGGGGGGTAGGATCCACCTTCTTGAGCTCTAACTCCCTAAAGCTAAACCTAAAAGCTGGGATATTACCTAGTCTAAGTTAGTTATCTAGACTGCTCTGTTGTCTAGGGGGAAGAAACATTTCGAGTGCAGTCCATCCTATCCACAAGTGGGGTAAAGTGTCTCTTGAGATGGCTGTCTGTCTCTATTAACTTCTGAAAACAACTATGTGACTGCTTTAGAGCAGAGCCTAACTTCTAGCTGGCTGCAGTTAGGGAAGGTGATTCCCATGTAAGTCAGTTTGTCTGGGGTCGTATAAGGATCTTAAACCCAGAGTCACTCAGCTAGACCAGTGTTTGAGGTAGGAAGAGCTTAGGTGGATCCCTGCTGCAGCTTTCTGTGGCCATGCTCAGCAGGACAGGCTGCAGAAGGACACTGTCTACTCTCTGGAGGCTCCCAAAGGCTGTGGGTGTTCCCAGTTACTATTGCCTAATGTACAACAGCCTGATCCGGGACCAGCAGAAGCATGGGGTTTCCAGGTGTCTTTATAGGGGATGTCAGAAGGCTTCAAGTAAAACATCTGTGAAAGGGAGCATTTTCAGTACCCAGGCAAGGGAGAAGGAGCATGCTTAGCCACATGATGTGGTGATGCTGGCTACATCAGGCCAGTAGAGCCAGCCAAACAAATGCAACTCCCTTTGCAGTGTGAAAAAAAATAGGTTTTAAAAGCATCACCGGCCTCCCCAAAGTAAACAATGTTAGTGAGTCAATAAATGATGGAGTTCATAAAGCACCATTTACTTCCCCCTCCGTCTGCAGCAGTAAATTCAGATCAGACTCTCAGTAGCTCTCTGGGCTCACAGGGGTCTTAATTTCTTTTTGAAAACCATGGGTGACAATCACTTCTCTTCCCCAAGTTGTCAAGAAAGAGTTGATAGGACTGTCAGAGACACAGTGCACCTTATGTAAGATGCAGGTCTGTTTCCACTTCACAATTGTAGATGTAATCATTTCTAATGATTACAGTAACACTGAGCTGGCTTTCTCATTTTATGGAAAGTGCCGCTTATATTTCATCATTTACAGAGTTTTCTGTCAGGATCTTGAGTGAACAGGATCCGTCTGTAGATATTACACAAGTTCTAGCTTCTAGTAGAGAAGACCTATGAGAAAGAGGAAAGATATTGATATTTTACATCCAGGGGTAGGAGACAGAAGCAGTACTGCTATAGGGTGTTGGTGTCAGCATCTAGACCTGTGGTCTTCAAATACGCTGCCCAGCTTCTGCCAAATCTTGATGTCACTTGTTTGACCCATGCACTTGGCTGTGCCAAGTCGTCGTGACCCACCTGGGCCTTTCAAGGCTTGTGGCTCTTGTGTCTCTGCTAGCTGAGTTACAGCACTCGGAGCTCGGGAGAAACTAGGTCTAGTTCTTTCTCTTTCTTAGTCAAACTTCTGTCTTCCACCACCTTGTCATGGACCTGACTACCATGCTGCACGTGCACGGTGCTGTAGAGATCAATCTGGGTCTGAGCAGCAATATGCAACTTCTAACCATGGTATAGCTATCAGGCTATCTGAGGAGCAGATGCACAGCGCTCAGCACACCACAGACCTGGGCTAACACTACTTTCTGATAGTAATTACAGGCTGTGCTGGTTCCTTTGTTTTGTTTTGTTTTTCCAGGTGCTAAAAGTACTCACAATTTGAGTTCCCAGTGTTATTTTTTTACCCTCTCTAAGATAGCGCTTCACATTACCATTCATCTGCAAAAAGCCATTTTTAACAACTGCAGGTCAGGAGTCTGTTTTTCCTTCCCAGCTTCAACCCACAGGGATTTTCATGATAACATTTTGTTTCAGAGCTGTGTGCTCTATGGAGAAATGTGATTCAACAGCTGCCCTTCCTGAACTGTGTCCTTAAAGTAGAAGCAAGCCTTTTATAAAGTCAGGGGTGGAGGGGGGAGGGTTTGTATGTATGTGGATGGGTTTATGTGTGCGTATAGGTGTCACACATCCAAACAACATCTCCCTCTGTTTTCTCAGCCTGCTTCTGATTTCCAAGTACCATACAAGTCTTGGTGTCTGGTCCTTTTTCTGCAAAACCAAGCTGTAAAGAGCAAGGAGAGGCGGTGACATTTTAGTAGCTGGAGACATTGAGAATCAGGGTGTGGGTGAGGAGGGGGTTGGAGAACATCCTATTCTGAATGAGACCAGAGGTCATTTCACATTCCCACACCCTAGTGGAATTCTGCCTGTTTAAATGCCCGGGTCCAACCTGGTCCCTGCCCTGGCAAGGCTATATAGGTGTGAAGGGGCTGAGGATGGAAAGCAAGTGGCTCTTAGATACACTGAGGAACTACCTGAGTCAAGCAACCTGGGATGTTATTCAAACAGGTTTTTTTGTCTCTTTGCTCTCTCATTCCAAACATACTCTGTCCTTCTCTGTTTGGGTTTGTTGTTATTTGTTGGGTTTTTTTCCTAGCCTTCTCCTTTCCATAGATTTTCCTTGTATGTGTGTGCGTTTTTGGGTTTTTTTTAAGCTAATTTGTTTCCTGTGCATCGTCCATTTATCCCCTAGGGAGCAGTTGGACCTTTTCACCCACAGTCTCTAGTTTCTCTCATCATTTGGTGTATGAGTGTGTTTTAGGGTTCTTTTTGATTATCGTTATTGTCCTAAAATGACCTAGACACAAAAGCTGCTTTGCATTCCCGAAGGCTGGCATGCAACAATGCCTGGTCCGCTCCTCTTGGGCTGGGTGGGAGCTCCGTGACTGATTACATCTCAGTTCGTCACCTCCCTCTCTGCCCTCCACCCACATGCCTGTGCCCCAGGGACACTGTGCAGAGCCACCTTCCCCTGTCCCCCCACAGCTGATTTAAAACCTTGCTCTATGGATTAAGACACAAAGGTCCTAAGTAAATTAAATTTTTCAGTCTCAACTCTTTCTTTCAATGAAAGACTCCAGAGGACAAAATGCCCCATACGTTGTTTTCACATGGTTCAGCACAATTGGGGCATCTTGCTCTGAAAAGAAGACATGTGAGGCTGACGGGAAATTGCAGGATTGGTTGTTGGACCTGGTCTTCTGCCTTCCCCTCCCTGCGCCCCACCAAGTGCAAAGACCTGAGGAGATACTCCGGTAGTAGAAATGGCGTGGATTTGCGTGGGAGTCTTTTTTCCTGTAGCTTGGCCTGAATGTACGGAGGGGCCAGAACTGCCCTGGCCCCATGTGTGCATTCCCTGTCCCTACTGTCACTTGTATTAAAGACAGATGATTTTCACATCATTCCTGCCCTGGCAACGTTAATCTGATGTGGCTTTCACAGCTTTAGCTGCAAATCCAATCACTTGATAGATGGGAATGTTTACCCACCCCAAATCTCAACTTTCCTGCCTTCCCCGCCTCCTAGCTAGTG
>SAYO01031772.1:20808-34953 GCA_004023745.1 Recurvirostra avosetta
GGACATGCAGGGAGGATAAAGATAAGGAGGATGATTGAAGGGGAGAGAAAACAGAGTTAAAAATCGCAATCAGTATATGACGAGCACCGCCAGCTGAAGAGTTAAGTGACAGAGCCTTATTCAGTCATATGAATTAATAATTGATTCAGTAACAAATCAGTAATGTTGCAGTAGTCATGGTGAATAAGATAATAAATGTGTCCTGTCCAGGGAATGCAATGTTGTTAGAATTCAGCTGAAATTACTCATAAATGTGCTACTTTTCCTCATCTCCAACTACTGCTAGTTTAGCTTTTCTTTTTAATCTTCCTAAGCTGTCACATTAGATGGTGAAGCTAGTCACATTCTATATACAGTGGAATATTAAGGGGAACTGTGGAGACATTATGTCAAATTTCAATAGATAATAGACACAAATTGAGAAACAAAGTACCTCCATCCCTTTTTTGCATTCCTCGTCTACCTTAATTAATAAATAAAATAGAAACCTAAAGGCAATTTAATAGCGTTCACATATGACCCCTGCAGATTTTCTGCCCCCTCCCTCTCCTCCTGCTTGCACAGGAGGCCTCAGGGTTGGGTGGGATACGGAAGGAGCTCCATGGACTTCTGTAGCCTTTTGGTAAGATGTGTAGGGTCCTGTCTGAATGGGCTCTGTGGTATCTGATATCTGCCATGCAGAGGGGATTCACAGCCCCTGCACAACAGTCTGAAAGGCGTCCATAGATCCTTATGTGTGTAAACCACACATCACCAGGACACCTGGGTGATGGGGGACAGCAAGTGAGGGCTTGTGGTGGTATCTGGGGCAGCAGAAAAAAGGTATTAGGGATGGAGAATCACTCTGAGCCATAAAGGAGAAGGTGAGGCAGATGGAGCAAGTCTGCAGAAGATGAAAAGTGCTTTAGAGTGTCATAACTTAGATGACGTGAACAACAAAGTTTTTCTAGCTTATCGGGGAAAGTGACACCAAGAAGTAACACCTGTGAAAGGAAGCCAGACAAAAATGATAAGTAAGGTATGCTTTTTTTGTAATCAGTGAATGTAATTGAACTTTGTCATAACTACAAATTGGTGAATTTTTCATTGCTTGAAGTTTTCGAATCAAGATTTGGATGTCTTCCTAGAAAAGATGCTTTAGCCAAGAGCAAGGTGTTCAGTAAGTGAGTGGAAATTGTGGTGTATGATGTCAAGGAGGCAAGATAGAGAAATCTGGCCTTAAACTCTTTGAATAGAGTCTTTGAATACATCTGGAAAATGACAACAGTACGAAACAAAAACCATCAGTGTCAGAATGAAAAATGCCGGGGAAACTATCAAAGCAGTCAAAGACTGCAAAGAAGGAAGATAGGAAAGGCAGTGCAGAACTGAGAGCTGACAGTTAACAAAGAGAAAGGATAGGAGGATGATTTGCAGGACAACAGAAGGATAAGTTGTAAAGCATAGGAGATCTTGTGTTAAAATGAGGAAAACCTGAGGAACTCACATGCCTACAATGTTTAGAGTTTAGTTTGAATTGCAGTGGACATCTTTGAATAGTAACGTAAGCCAGGAAGTCTTCAATCCTGTTTTGTTCAGGTTCTTGGTACAGAGACAAGCATGTCACTCTGAACCAGACAGATGACTAGGGCTGAGCTACAGACCAGAGACATCACCAGAAGACTCGTTAGTACTCTAGCAAAACTGTGCTGAGAAAATGAAAGGAGCACAGGAGAAACAACTGAGGTCTTTTGAAACTAATTTCATCTTTCTCTTGTTAGACAGGCATACTTTGCTTATTTATAGCAATTCCATCCAAAGATCTCAAAGCTTGTTGCAAATTTCTCTTTCCATGCTCCCCTCCCCCCCCAAATTAGTAGTCTTGATTTTCACCTCCTGCTGAGATGTAGTTTGCACCAGGAGCCTCTTGCTACCGTGCAGCAGCACAGCGACCTGTCTCCATCTAGAAATGCAGCAGCCAGAGTGGGTTTATCCGTGCAGCATGTGATTTCCCAAGCTGGATGCCATCCAAGATGACGTTGCCAGATTGCTTGCTTTCAAAAAAACACTGCCATGGGGTCCACAGTGATCACACAATAAGAAGACCTCCCATCTTTGCCTCCCTTTGCCCGGCTCCCTGGACACTAGCAGAAAAACCAAAGCCCAGCAGAACGAGCTTCACACCCCCTGTAATCACAGAGAAGACATGCTGTCTCTGCCTCCCCACCCCCCGGGTTACCTAACTGGCACGGTGGAAGGAGCAAGGGAGCTGTGTGTGCCTCTCTGACTGGGAATGACAAGGCGTAGGGGGATGGGGTTGGTGCCACATGGCAAGTCACATGCAGCATGGCTGTCTTCATGTCCTCCTCCAAAAGGCTGTGTTTACTCGCGCTCTTCAGCACACTGCTTCTCTGTACAAACAAAATGCATCTCACTGGGATGCTTGGGGCTTGGGGACCAGGGTTGACACATGTGTGTGCACGTGCCTGTGGATGGGTATGCATATGTGTGTGTGTACAGGCTGCGTTAGACAGTGCTCTTCTCCCTCCCTCATTGTTTTAGTATAAGATTATGGACATGCTCTGCTGCTGAGGCTATAAGGTCCCTTTAAGTGAAGCCTCAGCTCTTTTCCACGCAGCAAGAGGGACAAATAAAGTGAGAATGGAGCTGGAGGGAAGTGGAGAGGACCAGAGTCCTTGGCTGGCTATTTGCCCTATCCACTCATTCCCTCTTTCTCCTGCTGCCCAGCCCTTCCTCCATACACATACACTCCTTTTATTCTCAGTAAGTTATTAAAAATGTAGACATCACTGGCTCCCAGGGTCAATATGTTGTTTTTAAATTTAAACATGAATTTCCATTTCATTGAGCCTTCAGGCCTAATGAGATGTGCTTTGACAGGAGCAGCTAGCTGGAAAAGGCATGATTGAGGGGCGAGCCAATAATATTAACTCACAGCAGAGTGTGCACACACAGCGTTGGAGCCATGAGCCTTGATTCGCTACTATCCAGGGCTCCGGCTACAGCAGGCAAGGATTTCTGCTGCAGGCCCTGCAGTGAAATGTCAAATGCATTTAACCATCTGTGAGCTCCACTTGCACGGGCTGGCCCAAGTTGGACAGCCTGAGTGGAGTTTCTTTCAGCTGGGATGACAGACGGGGCCAGGAGGTCTCTGGAAGTTGGGCTTGTCAGTTTAGAGGGCATCAGCTAAAACAAAGGGAAGAGCATAAAGCTGTGGAGAAGGCACTGGGATGGGACTCAGAAGATGTAGGCTTCCCCTGGCTCACCGCATAACCTGGGCAGATTGCTTCACCTTTAAGGGGACGATCGGGAAGGAGTGTTTGCATTGCCTGGTGTTAGAGGTCCCTGATTTCCCTGTATGGCCAGTGGAGAGTGAGAAGCTCTCCTAGGGGACAGCTTTCAGTACAGAACCTTGGTGATCTTTCCTGTGGAGAACACGATTTGTCCAGCCAAGTTTGTGTAAAGCGTATGTGGGAGTATCTGTCTGTATTGCACACTGGGAAGAGGCAGTAATCCCAACTGCTTGTCCACAGGGAAGACCCACTCCTTGTTGAATATAGATGTCCTGTCTCACCAGCACATCCTGACTGCTGACAAAGGAACATAGGATCCTCAGCCTGGCTGTGACACCAGACAAGTTTGGCACTGCAAATGACATTTTCCCATATTTCTGAAAGAAGGCTCATTTGAGAATATCCATTACAGACAGTACCCCTTACCCCCCAAAAAACTCTGTTCTACTATTCCTAAGCTGTGTAAGACCATAGATCAGCTGTGGCAGAGCAACAAGGCAAGCTTGAGTAAATGGTGAGCGCCCATGCAACGCAAGTGAGGTATGACTGATTTTTCCAGCTTCATACCAGAAAAGGCATCAACAGGAAAGGGTGAGAAGAGGACCTCAAAAAAGAAGCACAGAATTATTCATAAGTTGTGTCCAAATAAGGACGAGTAAAAGTGTTCTATTAAAGTTTTATTTGGGAGTAACTAGGTATTTGACCTAGCTAGGTTTTTATTAAAAACTTTTTTTTCATGAAAATACTGATTTATTTATAAATTAAAAGGGAAAGGTGGAGAAGCACATCAAGTTTTGGCCAAAAAAATATTTTGATTTTCAATGAAAAATGGATGTTTCCCATAGACTGAATGCAATTAAAAAGCTGTTTTTTCAATCTTTCTTTTTCTTTATCTGAGTATATAGGAAAATCCATTTCCCAACCAGACCTAATCCAGACACCTGGTGCCTAAAAGTCACTCAGAAGGTCTATCTTCAGTATGATTTGTAGGGTTTCCTGGGTTTTGTTGCTCCAGAATTAAAATGGAGAAGAGATTTTCTCGTGATAGGTTATTGGGTTTGCTTCTGCTGAAATCCACAATGGCAGATGCTGATCTCTGTGTGCGTGTTTATAAAATATGAAGAAGAAATGCAGCATGATGTTAAATGAAAAGTAAATCAGAGTGATAATTAATAATAAAGGCTGCTGAATATTCTGAATCTTTGAAAAGCGTTGCTTTTTCCCCCCCTGGATCCAGTGAGCACTCACTCGTATGAATAACATTACACACATGAGTAATCCCTTTGAACTCAATGAAACTCAAGTTATGAATGTACAGGAGGCCCATGCAGGATTGGGACCAGGAGCTTTAGCACTGAGCTTGGGGAAGCTGTAGTATTATGTTTGTACTGTTGCTTAATTGTAAAGTAGATGTAAATAGTAAGTCTTCCCTCTTCTAGTCTGTCTGGACTTGGCTGGAAAAGACACCCTCTTGGTACCTAAACCCTTCCAGACTTGTGAATTTCTGGCCTTTAATATGTGATATTTAGCTTTCAGAAAGCAAATAACAACCGTTGTACAATTTTTTTATGCCTTTCTCCTGAGATTATTCTAAAGTACTTTTGATAACATTAACTGTTGAGACCTGACAACTCCTCTGTTGAGGGCAGGCTTTCAGATTTGCTGTTTCTCCTTCTCTCTCTCTCTGATTCTGTATATATTTTTCACCTGCCTGATGGTATTTGGACCTTCCATAAAGCTTCACCTGCTAGAAATGTGTTTATATAAGAAGCTGAGTTTCCATTTCACATCTTTTCTAGAAATAAATTTCTAACCTGTACGGTCTTAAGATTAAGAAAAAAAATTATAAAAATCTTATGGTTTTTGAGGGAAGCAATTCAGTATGTCTTAATGTTTGTTTTTGAGAGTACTGGGCGCTCAATTCTCATTTTATAGACAACTGGGTAGATAAAGGGGCAGTCTAATTTAGAGTATTGTGCCCAATATCACATAAATCATCAGTGTTAGAAGGAAGAATAAGAAACAAGGAGTACCAAATCCCTTGCTTTATGTCCTGGCTGACACTTGTAGTAGGAGAGACACGAACCGCAGCAGCAGAGATGGTGTGAGGATTTGCTGCCTTAACACATAGAACGTTTTCCATAAGCTGAGTTTCATGAGTCAGCATTTTGGAGGGCAATAACTTACAGTAATAAACAGGGAAAGAACACCAAGTTTGAGTGGGTAAATTTGGTTCTAAAGTGAGTGATGTACTTCATGGTAATCAGGTACAGTTGTGATTTGAACACTTTAAAGCCTGTGAAATATGTTCCCTGTTGGATGATTCCAGCATTTTTTTTCCCCTATCTTTTATTTTCAGGGTTTTTTTTCCTCTTTCCCCCTCCCCTTCCCTATAGCTTTAGCTGTCTTTAAGGACAGATACTTCAGTGGGGTATTCTGCGTTGCCACTGCAGAAAAAGAGAATCGGGAGTGCAACATGGAGAGAAAGAATACAAATTTCCCCATTCACTCTTGATTTTTGTGAGTTGCAGGGGGAAGCTGCTGTGGCCTCTATATGGAGGCTGTAGGTGGGGAAGAGGGGGAAAATAAACCAGATTCAGTAACAGCAGTTCCATGTAAATTTTTTCCCATACCCACGTCTTTCTGCTCAGTGGAGTCTTGGAGCAGATTCAGGCTTTTCATGTTCACAGAGAATTGGAAGCTTAGCTCTCTGACCTTTTTAAAATCCATTTTGATTCTCATCTTTCAGAGATTTAAACAAAAGATTTTGACCTAAAGGACCATTGTTTTACACTTTCCGATAGAGGGGATAAGAAAGACTCAGAGGAAGGAGGGCAGAAACAAAGATTATCTGAAATGGGACCCACTGATTCTGGTGGTAATTTTGCAAGCAGGAGAGACCTGTAAAGGATGCAAGCTGCTGCTTTAAACCTGTAGCAGGAAATGAGGCAGAGGTTTGGGGTACAGACAGAACCACTGTTGAGATAATACTGCATTCCTTCTGATAGTCAAGCTCAGTGTTAGAGGAAAAGGATCCTCCTGGCCTATCATTGCCACCATAATCAACTGCTTTTATTGCTTTCATATTTAGACCCTGAAGAAATGTCTCAAAGAGTAGAACCTCAGAGAGGGACAAGTTGTGTGATCCTACCATTGGACATGGTGGGAGCTGAGACCACTCAATATCTTCGCTTGAAATCTTCATTCTTGATGGTGACTTTTTATTCTTGCAGTCCTTTCATCTTGAATATTAGTAGCAGCTATGAAAAAGTCTCCCCACCACCCTCTCCACCTCAAGCCTTCTTTACTTTCGTTCTCTCTCATTTTTCTTTCAAATATGTCTGTTTCTGTTTGGAGCAGATTTTGTGTTGCTTTTTGGCAAACAGACAGGATTAAATACTTCACACCCCTTCTTTTCCCTACTGACCCACCCAAATATCGACCCACTCAAAGAATTAAAAATGAAAATACACTGATAGGGAATCCTCCGTAGCTGGGAACATTGGAAGCGGATGTGTCCTTTCCCTGCCCACTTGGACCTTCATGATAAGGAAATGTGCTATCATTGGAGTTTCATTTCTGCTCTTCCTCTTCAGTAGGAAACGTCAGTGGGTGTAGAAAGAGGAGACATCTGACACACCAGACGCATAAGGGGGAGGAAGGATTTGCTCCTCAGCAAAGCCATGTGTAAGGGTCTCACCCCAGACTGCAGAAAAGTCTAGAGCTCTGCTCCCTCTTGCTCTCACTTGCCCAGCTGCTGTAGCCTGTAACACATGCGCGTGCATTCAGTAAACACTCAGACTGGCTCCAACTGGAGTGGTCTGGTAGGAGGAATGGAGTGAGACAAACCTTCATTTTGATTGGATTTGAGCAATATTTTTGGTGTTGTTTCCAAAGAAAACACAGCTTATTCAGTCACACAGTCCACCCACATCTGTTTGTTCACCTGCTTCCGCACTACCCCCACTTCCGTCTACACTCCCCCATGATATTTTTGAACCTATGGTTTGGTTTCAGCCACGTTTAAAAAACCCTGAAGGTTTTGATGATAGTTTTAATTCCACTAGTTGTGCAAAAATTGGCAGAGAAAAGTGATACAAATGCATTTCCCTGCTGAGGAGGGTGGTGGGCAGAGTTCACCCAGGGCAGCAGCTGTCCAATCTGCACCCACATATCAGCCAACGCAACTGGCAACGTGGTGCCCTACATTAGCTACAGAGCTCACAGTCTTTTGGACATAGTGGAACTTACGGAAGAGGCTGGATTATTGAGATGGGGGAGCATGGGAGCCAAGCTTCATTAGTTTGGCTTCATACTTTGAGAAAGCAATTATTATTTCCAAAGATTTCACAGTATATGGAAGATGTGCCACTTAGCTCAGAAAAATGCCATGTCCCTGAAAAATACCAGTATCATTGAAAGATCAAGGAAATGTACACCAGTCCTGAGTACATTGAGGCAAGCAGAGGAAAAGTTAGCTAGGCTCTACAAAGCGACAACCTTGGTGTAGTTTGGAGTAAAGATGTTAAGATCTAAATATAAGGTCAAAGTTGCTCTATTGAAAAGAAGAAGAATCTTCCCCAAGCAATAATCAAAATGTGGAAGTAGTTGTTGCAGAACATTGTGAAGATCAAAAAGTATTCCTGAAGTGGGAGGTTTAAATAAATAAATAAATAAATAAGAGTACTAGGCAAAATCATACTAGGCAAATTTCTAGAGAAGGAATCTGTGGTGACTCTCAGATACAATTACCCACATAACCTATTTGTGAGAAATTTGCATAACTGCTGATATCCAGAGGATAAGAGGCTCTGGCTAGGATGGATTGACTTGTACTCTTTCTTATCCTTCATCCATAAACATCTCCTGATTGCTGTCTGAAATAGGTGCTGAGCTTGAGGAATAATTAGTTGGGTCTAGCACTGCTGTTTTCATTTTTTCATCCTCATTTGTTGGATATTCTGAGTGCTACTAAGGCAAGGAGTGAAGCTTGAACCAGCATTCATTGGGAAGGAGCCATGGACAGATTGACAAAGCTGCTGTGTGTTGAGAAACTGATAATTGTAGCAGTTTACGATGACCTTTATAAATGGGCATTGGAATCTTGAATTCAAGGGGGAAGCCATTAACCCTTTTTCAGAGATTAAAAATAGTGTCACAGGGTATTTTGAAGTATGTGAAAATTTTCCTCCTGGTGACATACTTTCCTTTGGGTCTGATCTGAAAAGCTGTGCATTCTCCCAGGGGCTTAACTTCAAATAATAGAGAAGTATGCAGGGAAAGAAGCTGCTTTCACACTTCATAAAAGCAGGACAACTTTCCACCAGGGAGGCAGCAAGCAGGGTCCCTGCAGGACCTGCAAAGGTGTGTTTAAAACAAAAGTGAAGCAGGTTAAGAGACAACTGCAGTGATTAGATCCAAGGGGCCAAGTGTTCCCTGTGTATAATAATCTGATTATTGCAACAGTGACATCAGGAGAGTTTACTTAATTTATACTGTCTGTGGTTCCACCCAGTCTTTTCTTTGTGAAAACAAGAAAAACTTGGTACTAACATATTCTCACGTCATAATATATTTCAGTTCTGCAAAGGTATCTGAAAATCTTGAAGTATTTGGAAAATATGGAGTATTTTGCTCAAGGCAGGCAAAAATAGGCAACTTGATGAGAACAGTAGCAGATTTCCTTAGGGTTTGATGGCAATTGTAGTCTTCAATGTAATGTAGGCTACTAGGATTTTGGGGAAAGACTGGAAATTATTACTTCCCTAGTGTGTGAGTGGGGAAACTGAGGCAACGAATGTTGAAAGGACCTCCTGGAAGAAGTCTATGGTGAACTTCTGAGCTTGCGTTTAAATAAAAAAGAAAAAGCTTTGACTTTGTTTAGAGTCCCCTCTATCAGTGTTGTGTCTAAATATATTTTTCTTTCCAAATTCAAGGTGAAATTATTTTGATAAGTACTCTGTGAGGGTAACTTACTACTTGCTGCACACAGGAATGAGGAATTACCAAGTAACTGCTCAGTGGTATCCTGAGAGGCTTTGCATCACTCAAAGTAAAGGTTCCGCCCATTGTGTCACCTTTTTGCAGGACAGTGGTCACAGCTCCCTATGAGCTTTGAACTGATGCCTCTCTTGAAATCAAATGGTCCCAGCTCACAGATTTTCCAGGTACCACCTGTTATCAGGATGACTTTTGTTCCTATGGTGCAGCATACTTCATCCTACCCTTCAGAACACAGTGCTGGTGTGAAAAGTGCCGATATTGCCTAGACAAGATGAAGGAAGGATAGTAAATCCTGCAGCAGACAGCATGGATTGTATGACCAAATATGAACAGTTTTTCCTTCTTTCTAGGATGGATAGATAGATACACCTGCTATGAGGGTCTGTGTTGGTCAGATGTCTGATAAGAAGAATAGAGGCCTATCTCTGTTGCAGTCCTTCTGAGCAGCAACTTCTGCTTGACTGCAGTGGACCTAGTGTTCTCTCTGGTTTCAACATCCAGGCCACAAAAAGTACACTCTGCCTTTACAGGCAGGAGCAGGAGAGATGATTATTCCCACTAAGATTCTGGAGTCTGGATAACAGCTTTACCCTGGGATGGCCCATCAGTCAGTAGGATATCTTTTCCTCCACAGCTACCCACAAAGGTGGTGGAGGAAAGGGAAAGAACAGTAGAGAGTAAGGCTCTTCCAGCTCCCTGTCTTTTCCTTGCTCCAGATACCACCCAAGGCACCTCGAAGTAGCCACTGAGACACATGTAGAGGGACAGTAAGGGGTCCAGGAACAGAGGGGGCTGCCCAGAGCTCCCCCAAAGCATGTCAGATGAGCCACACCTTTTCTTGTCCCAGTCTTAGATTCAAAGACAGCATGTTTATGGAAAGCGGGATGTACCAGCAAGGCTGTGGCACTGGGGCAGAGGGGATTATGACAACAGAACTTTTTCTGGGGTTAAACTGAAAAACAAGCCAGTAGTGTGGGACACTGGAGTTTGAAACAGGAGCTTATCATGAACACAGAATGTAAGCAGATGAGAGTTACTTTTATCTATTTGTCTTCATTTCAGTGGATTCCCCCTTCACCCACTCCCACCCTCCTCCCATCCTTTTCTTTTGGGTGAATAGCAGTTTTTGAACAATCTGTTAGTAGTTGCCAGCTCAGCTCCTTTGCTTTTGAGCCATATTTATCACTCGTTTCCTGATTTCTTACAAAAGACTTCTGCTGCCTTTGAGTTTTACAGAGGGGTCTCTTCTGCAAGAAAAGCAGGAAGAAATGCAGGGAAGCTGTTTGCTCAAAATCTGGAATAGTGAAGACCTTCCCCTCACCTTGTTGCTCTCACTGACCTTTTTCCCAGCTCTCACTCAAACTGAAATCAATTTTTTTCTGTCTGTCCATCCCTTCTTGCTCTATATATCAGCTTTATATCAAAGATAATCATTATCGAGAAAATCCTAGTACAGTGCACTAGTTGGAAGAGATCTTGAAAGAGTGTCTGTTCAGCTGCAAGGCAGGACCAGATGTATCTAGTTGATGGATAATTAGAATCCAGCAATCTATGAGTGGAACCATCAGAAGATTTGGATTTCCAAACTGCTGCTGGTGATGCTGAGCTATTCTTAAGAAGGACTGGCTTCAGCTACCGCAGCTGCCACCTCAGGAATGCCTTGCCCAGACCTAGAGTCTCGGTGGCTCAGGATAATAGATGTTAACCCAATTGCTCTGGCTTTTATTTCGAAATCATGCAACATTTGTTTTTGACAGTTAGCCTGCCCCGAGAAGGCCAGGCAGTGCCCGTTAGTGGAGTGAGCCTTGGGACTCAAGAGAGCACAGTGCACAGTGGGCTTCTCTGCTGGCTGTTTTAATATGGAGGTTTTTATCCACCCCGACACAAACGCTGCACCAGCAGTTCCTGAAGGACAGGTTTTGGGACTGCAGCTAAGGAGGGCACCAGTGGTAATGCGTGAGAACTTCTGATCTAAAGGGTAGTGTGAACAGTGGGCGTAAGTCCATGATGACACCCTGGAAGAGGGCAGAAACATGCAGACCCCAAAAGGGGCCTGGCCATCCTTATCAGTGGGAAATTTAACCCGGCTGCAGAAATAAACCATCCCTTGTGTTGTGACGTGTGTTTCTGAAAGCATCTGAACCCCTATAAGAGGCCCCCAGTTGGGCCAAGGAGGAAAAGAGAGATGCAGAGAAAAACAGGTCTTTCATTCTCCTTTCACCTGACCCTCTCTTCTACATGTGATTTACCTCCCAAAATTTCTATGGAGGGAAGATCTGGCTTTTTAGGTGCAGAAGAGCTGAGTCCCAAAGACAATAAATGACTTAGTATTATCACACAGTGACTTAGACATGGAAAGAACCCAGGTGTCCTGACATTCTCCCTGTTATCTCCATTCCTGCAAAGTGGTTATGAACTAACGCACATGGGAAGTGCCACGCTTTATAGTCACTGAATCCAGCTTTTAAATTTGGGCCTGGCTGGTAGACCTTCCTCTTGTGTCCCTGCAATTTACTGTCCCTCCTCTCCACATTTAATTGTGTTTGTAAATAACCAGTATATCTTTTGGTGGAAAAATAAAAGTGCAAAGGATCTGTTACAGGATAGATTTGTAAACTAAATCTTTCTGCTGCAAATAAGGGATAGAGGGGAGGAGTCCTTTGGTGTTTTATTTCCTGCACAATTAAAAAGCTCTCACACTGCTGTAAATAAAACTCCAGTAGCCATAGTCAGCTGCCACCATGCAGAAATCACTGATTTTCAGGCTGACCAAAACTGTCCTTTTGCACATCTCTGCCATTTATTGACACTGAGCCAAAATAGAGCTTGAGTGTGTGTGGAGGGGGTGGCAGATGTCTGTTTGCTCTGTGCCTTGCCTGTACAGCACCCAGCACAGAGATTTTCTGATTCAAAAGGAAGATTTTGAGGATGTTGCAATGGTAAAAATATACAATTATGTGTTGGGTGGTAGGTCATTACTGTGCTGACTGCATTTGTGCTTTAAGAAGCTGGGGAAAAGCCAGTATATCCCAATAGCTAAGAAAGGATTTGCATGCCTGGCTGGGGATCTCAGTGCTTTATCTGCTCTAGTGAATCAAGCTTCCAACTCCCTAAAATGCAGAGAATGCAGTCACTCAGGACCTTTTCCTTTGTCACTGAATTGCACGGTCCTGGACCAAAAGGAAATTTAAGGGGAGAAGGGAGGAACAGTCTAGGTTCTGTTGTTCCCTAAGATAGCATACTTCTTAGTTTCTATTCCTAACACTGGATCACCTTTTTTTTGATTGAGTCAGATGTTGATGAAAATATTATGTTCCCAGTTACATAAATGTTTTCAGATTTTGATTATTAACAGGGAAAACACTTTTTTCCAACCACTTTTTTTGTGGCTGAAAACAGGAAAAAGTAATGGGAGAGAAAAAAAAATAATCCATGACTGCTATGAGGCTAGGACATCTTTATTTTAACATGAAGTTTCAGAGCATCATTTCCTGTCAACCAAATATCATGATGGAGGAACCAGCCTCCAGGATACCTGCTCCATGCACTATGGAGGGATCCTTGCACAGTGTCAGTAGCAAGTTTGCGATACATACAACAGAAAGTAGCTCGTCCCATTTTTTCCATTTCGGCATCTTCTCACCAGTAAGATGTGGGCAAATTGGAGGGAGTTCAAACAAGAGCCACAAAAATTATGAAGGGCCTGTGAAGAGTTGACTTATGAGGAGAGATTAAAAGAACCAAATACATGTAGCTTGGCTAAGGGATGACTGAGGGGAGGGGAAGGAAGGGAAGGTGATATTTATCTCAATATATTTGCAAGGATGTAAATTCCAAGGCAGGAGATGAACTGCTTATGATGGTATAAAGGGAGATTTACTAGAAGTTTTAGTAGGAAATTAAGCAATGGGAATTTTCAGCTGAACGTCAGGATAATTTTGTTAAGGGCAAGATAACGATGATACATATTTATATAGCGTTTTGATAGTGAGAAGGGGCAAATGGTAGCAAGCTGATTCCTGCATCCAATGATTCTAGGTAATAGGGAAGGATTACTTTCTACCCTGCCTTGCTATTTGAGAAAAGGCTTAGTACAGAGATGGGAAAGTTCTCCCTCTGATATGAGAAGTAGAGATGGGTAAAAATCCTTCTCTAAGTGTAACTGGCTTTGGTACTCTAGCAGTAGTTCGGTTAGACCTTGACCACATTGCCTGGTCAAGTGTTGCATAAGCCAATTGTTGGTCATCTATTGTTGATATTTCTAAAGAAAAACAGATTGGTAGAACTTTTTCCTAGGCAGCTCAAGCACAAGATGTGGCTGTCTTCTCATGGCAGGGGTTTATAATCAGAATAACACTGGAAAACTTGCCACTTAGTAAAGAAACTGAAGCCAGCATCTCTGCTTTCCAGCCTGGGATCGATTCACTACACAGCTCTATATTAGTGCTTGCTGAACTTAACAGAAATTTTCCAACACCAGCCCAAGGAAAAACATCTTAGTAGGGTGGTGGAAAGCCAGTAGTTGAGGACCTGGGAGCCTGGGGTGAGAATGCCACTATTCTGGTGAGAATACCAGAATGTGCTTTGCAAGGGACAATCCCATACAAGTCTTGTAGGAGTACATAGGATGGGAAGCACTGGTGTCTTCTGTCTCTCATATCAATTACAGTGACCCTCATCTGATGCTCACCAAAGCCACAGTGGAGTCTTTCACTTGACTTTATCAAGTAATGGGGAATCCCAAAGATCTTCTGATCTTTACGCACTCTGACAGAGAAATATTTCACACAACTCAAGATGAAAGCAGGGTGGGTTTCTCTTTATTTTTTTTCTTTCTTTTTTTTTTAAT
>SAYO01031773.1:206-13161 GCA_004023745.1 Recurvirostra avosetta
TACCAATTTCCAAACCAGGTACTGGTTGGTACAGTCTGAAACCATAATCAGTGACTCCTAGTAGCTGATCAAACTCAACTGCCCAAGTGCATTCCCTTACACTGTTGAAGCTACTGGTACAGATATAGCCAGAGGGAGGGACATATATCACTTGATCAGTGGTTACAGTGATTTTCTTTTCCTCCTGGCCAGCCTAAAATATTTCTTTTCCTCAGCCTTCTGCACTGATGGTATTGACTTCTTCCCTGTCCACTTCTAGAAGGTGCAAGGGAGGTCACCAAGACACCACAGATCTTGCATACAAGAAATTGTCCCACAGTAGCTTCAAAGTTCTCTGTTCTTTACATCCTGCCCTCTACATCCCCTTTTTCCTCTCCAACTCCTGTCAATAAAAAATGAACACACAAGAAAAGCCAAAAGCGGAGACGCTCTGCCAGAACATCTTCAACATGAGCTGCACAACAGACAGCACTGAGTGAACTGCAGGGCGAGCTGGAGACGAGAAAAGGAGTACAGGCTGACCAAGGCAACCCAGGAACCCCAGAGACCCCCCTTAACTGTGGGCTGAGCTCCTGCTTCTTTCAATTCTTCTTCGGCACTCAAGAAGAGCTCTGTATAATTCCAACATAATTTCTTCTCAGCCTTCAGATGTAACAAGGGTTGTTTTTTTCTTTTTCCACTGTGCAGGGCTGTATTTTCATAACAGATTTTCACCATGATTTATGACTTCTGCAAGAGTGATAAAAGTATCTTTACTCAGAGAATGAGATATGCACGCGTTTCTTGTAAAGTAGATTAACAACTTGGTTTATGGCTACCGTTTTTAAGCTCTCCAGTCACAAATACACTATTTTGATAGTTTCCTCTCCTCTGTCCACCTATGGATTATAATAGCTTTAGTCATGCATCCAATCATCAGAAAGAAAAAGAAAAAAGGAGCATTATCTGTCAAGTTTTGACAAAATAAAATTATTGATTACAAAAGAACTTTCAATAATTTCATTCTTTATCTCAATAATGGCAAATCTATCACACCACTGTTCATCCTGCTAAAATAACAATGGATGATACAACCTATAAAGTGTTTAAATCTAGGTAATATTAATTCAGACATAATATGCATAAAAATGTTGTGGTATTCTGTAGTTTCTCAACTCATTAGCTCTCTGGAATAAGGACTGTGTCTTTGTTGTTCTTTTCACACAGCATAAAGACACACTGACACTAATGGAGGTCTCCAAGCACTTCCAAAATGTAAATAAAATCACAATTAAAATGGCAATGGTGATGTCTGTCACTTTTTGAGTAAACAGATGAAATGATCTCTATTCTTTACCTGACAAAGGATAACAACATTTTGTTTGATGCAACATGATGTGTCATCAGTGCCCAGGATCCTGGTGTTTCTGGTAGTAGAAAGAAAGTCTTTATTGTTTAAACAATATAAAATATCCTCAATGCATCATAGGCGTAAATCACAAGAGGAAGGGAGGTTAGGATAGCCCCTTGAATTAATAAAAAAATAAAGGCCTATTCTTTCAAAGGCAGTTAGATATCTAATTTTCATTGCGAAAAATGGAAAGTATGTGCCTAAGTATTCTTCAGAAACCTAGGCTTAAACTGAAAGCCTTGTGACTCTGCTAACAGCTGTGGTTACTACTTTTACTGAAATTGCCGGGGCTTGTTCAGTACAGTTCAAAAGCCCCAGTTCAACTAGCGCTCCTGCCAGACTATTGTAGTATATAGCAAGCCAGTATTACAGCTAGAAACCCCTAGATCTTGGCGTAAAATACTTTAATGAGGGGAAAAGTGCTTTACTTACTGTTGTACCGTTCTTTAGCAGAGAACCAGTCATACGGAGCTGGATAAATACCTGGATAAATAAATAATACAGCCCTTGCTTGCAAACAGTCTCATTTAGCCCAAGCAGCAGACACAGCTAGTATAAAGAGAGGACAATCAGTAGGAGTGTCAACAAGAACCTAGACAAGCTTACTGCAGGTTGAAGATTACTCGCAAAACAATTAGTGCAAAATACTTCCTGCAAGCACTAGACCTCCCAAGTCCTGCTCTGCAACGCAGCCGTGTCTCATAATCAAATGGCTTTTCAGTAGAAGTACACAAAATCTGAGGCATGAACCCATTATATAAAAAATAATCTATGCCAAAGACAAACTTTGATGGTGGAGTGGATTTGTTGACACCTAACAAAAGAATAAAGTCCAGCTGAAGCATTTCCCAGTGTGGGATTTGTAACATCTCTTTCTGATGTCCAATAAATTTAAGATCCTGCTGCATTGTTTCTCTCAGTAGTAGAGTCTCTCAGAGAAGTTTTCTCTCTGACCACCAAAAATTGTAGGAATTTAGTGTCTTTGAACCATACCATCCAGTTTGCTTGAAATCAGCCATTGAGTAAGGAAGCAGAGGCAGAGCGACATATGTGGAGACAGTGTAATCCCATATACTTTGTTTCCATAGAAAATGAGTCTAACAAGCATAATATTCCTTATTGCTTTTCAAATAAATAATTGCATTTTCCCGGTTTATATATTTCCATTCTTATTGTTTAATGTAAATCACTATCTACACAGCATGAGTTATTACCAGGTTGTTTAAAAGGGAAGAGTAAAAAGCTGAGCTGTTATGCAATGGATAAAATATATTTCAAATATTTTAAGTGTATTGATTATGCCTTTGAAATTGAAAAACATAATTTAGGAGAGTATGTCTATTAATCTGAATTTGGAAATAAGAAAAATGTCTCATGATTCCCTCCTCCTATAAACTAAAATTATAACCATGAATTTCTGAGATGTGTTTGTTTTATATGATGAATTCTTCTACCAGCCATCTACTTCGGAAATCTTATGAAAGTCTCCTAACAAAGGCTGACCTACAGATTTAATAGGGTAGTAAACTTCACAGGGCAAAACCATTAAAAAATTACAAGACAGATATAATTTGATATTATTTCTTTATAACACAGTTAACCACATAGCATCTGTCTTGGCAGCCTAGTTAACAATCTCCATTAATTTCATGATACATAATAAAACTAAACATGTGAAAAGCAGTATAATTAAAAAGCTTGTGCTCTTTTTAAGCTGGCTGGGTTCTTAGTTTTCAGTACTGATTGATTCCCCACAAGTTCCCAGAATTGAAAGAAAAGCAAACAGTCATGTAAATTACCTAAAAGGTCATTAATTTTGAGGGTAGATTAACATAAATGATAAATATCAACAATATTAAGATAAAAGATAAAGAATTCCCTTTTCCTCAAATCATACACATCTTTCAAAAGCAAATGGTGTGTAATATAACCTTAAACATATAACTGCTCACAGTAGTAATGCTGCCCTGAAATCTTACCCAAAAAGTTCAATGAAAATGTATCTATAGTTAGCCAAATTAGCAAACAATAGAGTCAAACACAGAAAATTCTCTTCTGCATTCTTGCTCAAAGAATGATGAAAAAGCAGTCTAAGGAAAGGGGCTTTTTTATTTATGTAAAGTAAATGAGCAATGATAGATCTGGTATTAAACTACTTTAACCAAATACTCTTATTCTTAGCAATGCTTTCCTATAACTGCAATGAAACAGAATCAGACTTTGCCTAGTGATACTGTGCACAAGAGCCAGGTCTTCTTGGTCTTGATTCTGTGGTTATTATATTTCAAATGGGTTTTATACTGCTGCTGCCACCATAGCACCTAAATATCATCTAGGGAGACATTAATGCAATGTATGTAAGTAACAAGTAATGCTCCCTATAACATAGAGTTCATTCTTTTTTCTCACCCTTTCCCTGGGATAAGAATCATGTTCACATTATAGCGTCTGGGTTGAGATGTGGTTTTGTTGGGTTTGCTGCCATGCTATACCGCTAAGTGCTTGTATTGAAGCACTTTCTATTGAAGCACTATTATACTTCGAATAGAAAGAGGTAAATATTGGGTCATTCATTACATATCTGATTTCAACACTCTCTTCTTTAATTTTACCAAAAAATATTGTTGTCATACTTAAAACAAAGCATCTCTTTACAGGAGTTGGATCTAGAAAGTTATCAATTACAAAGGTCTAGCTGCATGTATGGCAACTTCAAAATGATTATTTACTTTGTTATTTTCAAATGGTGTGGATTGTCCTTTTTTCTTTATGTTTCTGCTGTGTGATGGGAGCGAGTTTTTCCCATCAAAACACTTTTTCGTTTAGATTCTGAAGTTATCATAGTCCCACTTCTAATTACTATATAATCAAGGGAGGAGGTTTTGTTCCCAGCCAAAGGGCTAAAGAAAAATTCATCAAAATGGCCAAACATTTCCTCTTCACTTACAGAATCATAGAATATCTCAAGTTGGAAGAGACCATCAAGGCCAACTCCCTGCTTCTTGCAGGACTACCTAAAACTAAACCATACGACTAAGACCATCATCCAGACCCTCTTTGAACTCTGACAGGCTTGATGCCCTGATCACTCCCCTGGAGAGCCTGTTCCAGTGACCAACCACCCTCTCAGCAAAGAACCTTTTCCTAATGACCAATCTGAACTTCCCCCAGTGCAGCTTCATCCCATTTCCTCGTGTCCTCTCACTGGTCACCAGGAAGAGGAGATCAGCACCTCCCTCTCCACTGCCCTCCTTGAGGAAGTTGTAGACTGTGATGAGGTTGCCCTCAGCCTTCTCTTCTCCAGACTGAACAAACTAAGTGACCTCAGCTGCTGCTTATAAGTCTTGCCCTTGAGACATTTCATCATCTTGGTCACTCTCCTCTGGACACACTCTAATAGTTTGATGTCCTTCTTGTATTGAGGCACCCAAAACTGCACACAGTACAGCGATGGGACTGCATCAGTGCAGTGTAGAGTGGGACAATCACCTCCCTCAACTAGCTGGCCCTTTTGGTTGGCCCTTTTGGCTGCCAGGGCACACTGTTGACTCATATTCAATTTGCCATCAACCCAAACCCCCAGATCCCTTTCTGTGGGGCTGCTTTCCAGCCTTTCATGCCCCAGTTTGTACATACAACTGGGATTACCCCATCCCAGGTGGAAAATCTGGCACTTGCTTTTGTTAAATTTCATATGATTGGTGATTGCCAAGCTCTCTAGTCTATCCAAATCTCTCTGTAAGGTCTCTACCACCGAGGGAGTCCACAGCTCCGTTAGTTTAGTATCATCAGCAAACTAACTTACTGTACATTCGATTCCTGTGTCCAGATCATTTATAAAAACATTAAGATAATGGACTGGACCTAAAACTGAGCCAAAAAATTAAAATTGAAGCCAACCCAGGACTTCAACTTGACTGAGTGAACCAAAGCTCTTAACAAAAGCCCACTGCAGTCAGTGGCAGCGTCACCAGTGCAATGAGGTTTGAGCCACATCCTCACTTCGGTAAATAGAAATGAAATACAGAAAAGCTAGTCAGATAAAGACATAGATGATGCAATGCCAAGTACCACACCACTTCATTTTTGTGTGTCTTTAATAAGGCCACCAGCTTACAAAATGGGTTTCTCTAGCCTTACAGCTGAAGTTGCTATACTTTGTGTAACAAATAATGCTCTGTCAGTAAAAGAAGGAGAATGACTATATATCGGTGACTGGGGCACTCCTCTGACCTAAATGTCATTCCCTACTCCAATAAATGTTTAAGAATTTTGCAGAATAGTTCAAACCAAGAGTGAACCATTTTGCTAAAGGGTTTGAACACCTATCAGATCACAGGTGTAAGAAAAGGAGAAAAACCTTGTCCCTGGGACTGGAGGGGATTTAATGGGCATGGCTCTGCTGGGACCAGATACCCATATGCCTGTGCAATTTACCTACGGCAGCTGAGAGGTTCTGAGGAGCTAAACTTGTCGTTTTGAACCTATATGACTACAGTCCCAAAATGATTTGCTTAGAGTCAGATGTGAAGCAGGTAACTGACCCGAAGTCTTTCAAGACTGAAGTTAATGCCCCTGCTATCAGATTATTCCCTCTCTCTGAACTTCTGCTGCACATAGAGTTGTTAAATACCATGTGCTGTAGTGGCATGACTGCTCGCTTGCTCTGAAGACATTAACTTTTCTCAAAAAAATTGACAAAGCATACTGGACACAGGGAATATGAGAGAACCAGGGTTCTAAATACACATTTTTCTATTATTGCTTGACAGACCATCTGTTAGGCCAGATGCAAGCTTCCCCTGCTGTTTCTCACATGACAAATCACATGGCCATATACATTATAAAATAGCTGGTGTTTTCAACTCACTTTACAAGCAAAACTCATAATTGTACACAAAAAATTAAAAGTATGACTTTGCAGATTATGCAGATACTGGGTATTTTCATACATAACAGGCACAAAATATTTTGCTTATGAATAACCCCCTGCTTAGTCATTCAGATAACTAACTAGGTTGAGGAAAGGAACTCCTTGAAATTGAAATAACCACTATATGAAGTCTTTGAACCAGAAAGGAATCAGTCCCCTTTAATTCTATACCTGCATCAGAGCCTAAGTAATATTTCTCTCTTTCATGACAGAATGCTAAATATTTGTGATATTTCAACACTGACTTTTTCTATCAATGTTCAGTGCTAGTACCTCACATTCCTTGAAAGATATTTGGTGTTTATTACCCAGAAGTCTGAGTTTACCTTTGTAGATATGAGTGAAGCAGCAGAATTTCAAACTCATTCATACCACTATATAAATTCATTGGAGTTCAAGTCAAGAGAAAAGCCATTTCTCAGAGGTTCAACTGAATATTGGCAGTAAATTGGTTACCCTCACACTTTAAGATTTGCCAGAAAAGCAAAAAAATTGTTCAAGATGCTGACAGGTTTGGCGGTTATTGGGGTTTTGTCTTTTTTTCTTCAGCAGCATTTTGGTCAGCCCTAATCTATAATGTTTGTTTTTCCTATGACTGAGCTAGATTCTGTGTTATAAGTATGCAATGATATATCTGTCTCTCTTCACAAACTGACAGGGTTATCAGTCACACAGTATCCCGTATTTGAACTGAGTTAAAATTAAATACACATCACTGAGCAAGGCCTCTTGTATGTTCCACTTTAGTGATTTTATCATTCTTGAGATTAATTGACCATTTATTGAAGTCGGTGTAATAAATGAAAATACCTGTTTCCCTTTTTTTTCTGTATACCAGTAGCTTCTCTTTAATTTAACTAGGTAATTAGGGACTTATATGCTTATTTTCTCCCTTTACTAATTTAATATTATTAGAACATGACCTTCTTGATGTTTCTGAGGAATATATCCATTTATCACATGTACTGTGAAGGAAAGTTCCATCTTTCTGTCCTTACCTTTTGCTAACAGTTCTCCAAGTTAATATGAAATTGCTGTCCAACGTGTTTTGTGACAATGGCAAACTATCAAATGAGAAACTTTCTCACTGAACTTTCTGAGAATAAGGAAGACAATTATCTTTAATCTAGTCTGTCAAGCTTCTGCTTAGAAATATCTCCAGCCCCTGAGGACCGACAGTTTCCTATTAATGCTTTAAATCAACTGGGCACATCTTTTTAATTCATAGTCTCTACAATGTGTTAGACTTTCAAAAGGAGACTGCAGGTTCAGTTCTAATCCATTCTTAACTGCAATAATAACCACATGCCAGGATTTCATGTACAATGAATATAATGGGAAAAGATGACACTATATTAAAACCCTTCCCTTTAACTACAGTCCAAGGATTCAGATTAAAAACTATAAACATTAAGAAAGCATAGCAGGAAAGACCATCAGAAACACTCATGTTCCTCAAATACAAAAAGAGGATTTTTGCGTATTTCACTCTAAAGGAAGACCTAGTCGGTGCAACTCTGAAATACGGAACACAGATAGTTTGGGGAATGAAGAATGCTCACTACAGTTGAGGTCTCTCTTTTTCTCTAATTGAGTACCTGCACATGAAATAGTTTCGTATGATACTTAATGCAAAATAAAATGTAAAGTTTCTTACTTATTTGCTCTTTGAATTAACTTGTGATGATAAAGGAGAGGTTTCAGGTCTTAAACTAAACTTGTCTTACAAAAAGAGTCCAGAGAAAGTAATGAGTTTGACACCTATTCACTTCAAAGTTAACGCTAGTTATACACACTGTGTATAAAAATACAAATCTGTGAAGTCTAATGAGACAAAAATGTAAAATGCCCTGTGATTAACAAGATTAACAAGACTCAGGACATCACACAGACAAGTCAGTCTGATTTTATTCTTAGAAATACTCTTCTTTCATCTTTCTCTCAACTGATCAATCACAGCATCAAGGGCCAGACTAGGGCCATTCTTAATTAAAAATATATAGAAAAAAAAAACCAACCCTAGAAATCTGGAAAAAATAAATGCCACCCCCAAGATGCTGAACAATCCTATCCATAGAAACTGCTAGAATTCATGAAAACAAGAAAATTATTAGTAATTAGAACAGTATTAAAACAGCCAAAAAATCAGGGAAATGCTGCAATAAAGAACATAATACCCTGCCTTACAATATCTTTAGCAACAGCCTATCTTACTTTGCAGCAGTCTATCCTACTTTCTTCCCAGGCAACAGTATCTTAATTGCAACAGCTTGCTAGATGTATTCATCAACTACTAGTAAGATGGTAAATCAGCAAATAACATGATAGCTCTTTGCTGGTGTGGCTCCAAGCAGTCTGCTTATTTAGTGCCATAAAGAGATAGCTGCTCACAGATTAAGTGGTTTAGCTTTATTAACAGGTTTTACTATCTTCTAGAAGAGCTGACTTTTACATAATCCTTACACACACCCCCCAAAAAAAGTCTTAAGCTACAGCATCTATACGTGCAAATTCTACTGGGACAAAATGTACATGGATTTTAACATTGTGAGCAGTCTACTTGCCTCACTACAGGAACTTTCCTTCACTAAACTTCTACAGTACAGACACTTCTAGAATGTGCCTTACTTCATCATAAGTGAATTCCATAGAATGAAGCCTTCATCCTGGAACAAAACACAGAAAAAGTCTGGAGAACTGTGAGCTAAAGCATGCCTAGTGCACTACAAAGGAAGCCTACCATTACTCTACTTCTGCTATCTTAGATGGAGATGTTTAGGACTAGATGAGACGAGTCCCAACCCAGCTGTCACCAGGGGGCTTACTCTCCAGTAGCCAACACAAATCATAATCTCTGTTGCAGATATTTCTGCCTTCTCACTAACAAAAGAAGCTCATTTGACACTAGAATTTCTGCTTGAGGGAGTTCCATTTCATCCATGAACACCTTGAGAGAGCTGACACTTGATAACCCCAAGTGCATACTAGAATTGGATTTCATTTCTCTGCATATTCATGGACGTTAATAGGAACAGACTCACCTCTTGCAAAATTAAGGCACTTCTGTATTAAGAGAGCTCTTTGAAGATGTATGGCTTCAGCTGGATTTGAGTTATGCACACACAGGGAGACCTCCTTATGCCCTTCTGTTTTTTTTTCTTCTAACACCTATTCTGATTTCAAAAGTTCATGGTTTTTACTATGGTCTACGTTCTTTTAAAGGTCTTCCTGCACATTCATTATAATATAATGTATATTTTTCAAACCCAACACTGTCCTACTGTGTCCTCTTTCCTGAATCTTCTTGCATTCAATAAACATGAATAAGTTAGCAGGACTGTCCTTGTTACAAGCATTATCAAGAGCCGGCACTGGGAGTTTAACAAAAAAAAAAAAAAAGAAAAAGAAAACCACCAACCACAGAGTAGAGAGCTTTGATTTCACTAGTTTCAGAAACATTCCAATCTATTGAAAGCAAAGAATCAATTTGCAGTTCTTCAGCTCGTCACGTCAGCAATGCTAAGTATTTCATTCTAGAGAAGTAACCCAAGCAAGACGTATATTAGCCACAAAGCATCTATATTCTATGAACTATGTGGTATCTCCAGCTTACAGGAGCTGCCATCTTTTTCCCCTCCAGGGTTCAATCTCTTCTGACGTTTTATGCTTTAAATCACACTCCTAAAAGGGCACCTGTCTACACTGACATACTCACTTAAAACAGTGTGGGAAATCTAATCTACGTAGAAAAAGATGAGTCTGCAGATTTTGGCTGAACCTGTGCAAAGTTACCATTCTCATTACCATAGTTTGACAAAGATTTTATATGAGTTATAGAATGAAGAGTCAAAACACTGTAGTATCATTGTGGGTGTTAGATGTAACTGTCGTTTAAAGATTAAAGAGATTGGTAGGTTCAGATATTTAACAGAACTCCCCTATTTTAATGGAAGCTTTCTGATATTTCTAGCTGTAGAATGATGCCAACCCAAAATGGAAATGCAAAATCCACACTTCTCTGTGCCAGAAGGTGTTTTAGGATTCTTTTGCATATAGAACACAATCGCAAAAGTTTTAAAATTTATTTATTTTGGTGAACGGGACCAGAATAAAAGGGTACCCCATGTATTATTATTGGGAACTATTACCTCTCCTGGCACACTACTTATCTACCGGTGTTCTTTAAAACAGGGACTGTCCTTCCCTCATTTGTACGCAGCAGCCAACACAAGCTTCCCAGGAAGGCATCAACAGCTTCCTTGTGTCCTTTCAAGGCCATACTTTCTGCCACAGGAACAACAAACAAGACCAAACTATCACAGCTCATGACATGGTATTGAACGAGCACAGGCCGAGTCCAGGACTGGGTGGGGGAGGCAGAGAGTGTCATTTACAATATTGAGAGTAGTAATTATGTAGTAAAACTACATAATTAAAAGTGTTACCCTGGTAAGCAAGTGTACAGGAAATAGGAAGGAGAATGGATTTGTACTTCTGAGATCCAAGATTTATTGAGAGAGATCATATATTTTATGAAATTAAGAGAGCGCACAGCTTCTACATTATTACAACTGATCTGCTAATTGCTAAGCAACAGACTTTGGATATACCAGAGGCTATCAACATTTTCAGTAACTTTCAAATCTACGATATGTGGGAAAATAATAGGTGCTGCATATTGCATTAGATGTAGATTAATTTCAACATAAAGCCTGTCTTTTTGCTGCTACCGCATTTATTAGAAGAGGATGAGGAGTGTTTTAGAGATTATGTGCATGCACGTGACTTTACATCTATTTAGGAAATTCCAACTCTCACCAACTACCTGCAGAACTTGTTGGTGAGCAGGAACATACCAGCAGTTCTCTACTACATAAATACAACCGCTATAGTTTTCATCTTTAAAACACACAGTATAAGTTCTCTCAGCTCCCACACCTATTTATACCCTATAGATGAGATATTAATGAAACTTACTGACATCACTTAAACTGTCTAAATGATGATTGTAGTTGTGAATAGTCCCAATCTAAAAGCACAACAGTGGATGTTAATCTATAAATAAAACATTGGGTATATATATGTATGTAAATTTTTTTAAGTGTACTTTATGAGATTAGAAACAGCCATTTGTGAGTGCCAGGGAAACACCATTGTTAATGCGTATGTCAAAAGGAGAAAATTCATCATAGTCATTACCCCAATTTGTAGCAGCTCCTGCTGTGCTCCAGGATGATACAAGACGGAAGAAGCTGTACAATCATGTCTTTGAATGAAGTATGTCAATAACTGGCAGAAAGGTAACACAATTGAGGAGACTTTTTTTCTGCCTTTCTTCCTTTTTTGCACAACACAGCAAGCCTGAGCTTTCACACAAACCCAGTCAGGCAACAGACAAGCATTGAAAAGAACAAAGATAAAGTGTAGAAGCTTTCCCCACAATTAATTTTTGTCATTTACTGAAAGAGTTATGTAAAATGAGGATCTACTATCACAGGAAGCAGGACTTCAAAATTTACTATAATAATTTCTACAGAAAAAAGAAATACACTCAAACAAGCCCTAAATTATTTCTGCAACATAGCTCGAGGTTGAAATGATAATACGCCCTGCTTTGTTTTTTGCAAGACACTTACCTTTATTTCTGTAGCAACTGCAAGGGAAATGTCACATTTTTGAACGTCAGATATGGGGTCACTCACAGCTGGAAAACTTACCACTGTCACTTCTCTTTGACCTCGACTTCGGCAATATGGTAACAAAGATTATAATAAATATGATAAGAAGTGTGGTAATAATGTTTTTAAAAAGATAAAAACATAGAAATGTTTATATTTGGATTTTTTAGAATTCAGACATAGTCTTCTGGATTTATGGAGCTTAAATTCAAGGAGTATCCAAGAATATTCTATTCTAATCACCTGCACACCATAGACCTCAAAAGTTTTACCTGATTTTCTTTGTATTGAATTCAGAAAATCAAAGGAATTCTAATATTTAAGGAAATCAATTGCTCTGAATGAAGTATGAAATACAAATCTGGTTCCTGTATTCATTTCACATATACGCAAACGTATATAAATTATGTATAAACTGACAATGTGCTACTGCCTTCAGTGACTTACATTGGCTAAACATCTGGCTATCCACATTTGATTCTGTATTAAAATATGGCTAAAGAATCATTCATTTCAGCAAGGCCGCACTGTACTCAACATACTAAATCTGTACATTTATTTGAGTTTTTTATTCTCTTTCACATCCCACAGCATTGCTTGGAAATATGACATGAAATCCCCTTCTCAGACTCAGCATCAAAGTCCACCAGTCAGAGAAAGTTCCAACTCCAAATTCTATTTTGAAAATTACAGTGAGTTGTTCTAATAGACTATTTATTTTAGAAAGGAAGTTTTTTCTGAACTTTTTCTACCAAGATGCTGGCAATCACTGCACTGAGGTAAAAATGACTGTTTGGACCAGAGGGATTTGCTACCATGCACTTCAATCTCGGTGACAATCTATACTATAAGCAATTTTCAAGAAATTTCTCATGAGATGTCAGCCACACATGCCAAAGGCTAACTTCTTTTTTTTTTTTTTTGATTTGTGGCTCATATTTGCATTATTTTGCA
>SAYO01031775.1:14621-29520 GCA_004023745.1 Recurvirostra avosetta
CAAGATAAGCAGTTTATACCCATACATGTATACAAAATAATAATAACCCCTCTGTCTGCCAATATCTATTCATGTGAAGCTATGTTCTGCTTGCTGCCCTCATAGTTTCCATTGGATTTGATAACAGTTCTGCATGAAAAAGGCAAAAAGAATTTAGTTCATGGAATTAAAAGCTAATAATTCAATGTAGAGGAATGAGAAAAAGAAGTCATTAAGTTATGCAGTCTCTCTTCCAGTCCATCAGTTTACAAATGTTCTTTCCATATGCTTTCTAGAGCTTTGTGCAGGCTGATTTACAATATCCTAATGTCTTCAACTGGAAAATATTTCACAGAATTAAAATCCAGCCTGATCATAAGAACACATGAATACAGAAATGAAACAACTGAATACAAACAATCTTGATTAAGTAAATGAGCAAATGCAGAACAAAAGATTAATTATAAATTAGTAGAACTAAAAGAAATCTGTATCTTTAACCAAATCTCAGACCAGACCCGAGTAATATGAACGTTATAAATAAATCAATAAACCAACCTTGGGTTTTTTTGGTTTGGGTTTTGGGTTTTTTTTTTGGGGGGGGCGGCAGGCAGGCGCTTAAAAGAAATAACACAGATGATCTTGTAAGTCCTATTTTGGCTAGGACTGAATGTGTAAGTTCCAAACATCACAAACAGAGTGCAAGAGCAGAACTCCACTTATCTAAACCCAAGAATTTCTTGAAGAAAATCCCTGCCTCATAAGACTTAAAGCCTAAACTTTATAGTTAAGAGGTTAGCTGGAGCACTTCAGAAAACGATCCAAAGCCAAAGTGATCACCGCCTCTTCCAGCAGTATGCATGCATGAACTAACCTGTAGGCTTATTGCTACATTCTAAAAAACAAAGTCTATCGGCTATGGTGATAGAGTAGCACATTCCTTTTAATCCTTCTATGGTACTTCATTTCAAAAATACCACTTTAAAATGATCCCTTGAATACTATTTCATGAGTTCTACAGATAGGTTACAGAAAGAGCCTAAACAGATCAAGTCAAATAGAAAGCTTTAAAAAGAAAAGACCCAAATGTAGATATGGCGTAGGGAACCAGCTGCTGGTCTCAAGATTATTAAGAAAAATGGCTAAGAGGAAATATCATTAATACTCGAGCTATATATCATTTCAGTTTGTAACGGATGAAAAAAAGTCAAACAAACAAAAAAGAAGAAAAGTTCCCCTGCTTAGATACACGTCGTGGTTTAGGCCAAAATTATATATTATTTTCTAAAGTCTATAGACCTTTTTATAATACTGTAATAAAAGGTCATATCTTTTTTCCTTCTCCACGCAACTACATGTTACATCTAGCTTTTATCTCCAGTATTTGTATCCAGTATTTTGTCATTACAAACTACTTTATCTGATCATAATGACAGTAGTTTGTCACTAATTTACTTTATGCAATTACATAAAAATAACTTCCCTCGAGTATATGTTTTCATTAGTTATTTCTTAGTGATCTAGTAAGTTTCACAATGTTTTAGTGAGATACGTCAGATATAATATTGCAGATACTTTTCAGTGTGGCAATATAATGCTTGCTGATGAAGCAATTAATAAGAGTTAACCTTCATTATAAATTTGTCTACTTTGCATCTGAGACCATAAACTTGAATCTGCTAAATCTCACAGAAAATCTCTCAGGTAGTTACTAGTCTATTAATAATAAATATACACCAACTGTTCTACAGAGAAAGTGAGTGACATTGTTACCTATTTCTAAAGAAATCAGCAGAACATTGGCTAATATGTAAAGAATGTTATGTGCAGTACCTGCTTTGCAAAAAGTATTTCCCAAAACATAAAACCGTGTACTACAGAATTCATCCAGCGAAATGCACAGGAAGGAGAAACAGTAGTGACTGAACTGCTCATGTGAAAGAACAGAAAAACTATGTAGGACTCTATGTGGAAAATATTGGAAACCACATCACTGTTACCCTACGATACCTCTTAGCAGTATTAGAAAATAATATTTTTTACAGTTCTTATTGCCTCTCATGCCTGAATTTTATTTCCCAGTTACATCTTAGCTGTGTATATATACATTTAATATGAACCATTTTCTGTCTTTGTAACTACAGACTGGTTTTCTCTGAGCCATTTGTATTTAGTGGTGATTATAGCAAGAATCAATTGTTTGTTCTAACTAAACTATGGCAGACAGTTTTTCCTTGTCTACTGACCATCTGAGTCTGGTGTATCAGGACATATAGTATAAAAATTACAGAGTCTTCTGATGAGCTGATCTGTGAAGAGTAGCAAAACAGCTCTTTAGCACTAATCTCATTACCTATAGAGCGGATCTCATTGCTTACAAATCTGAAATTCAAGACAAGGATTGTTACTTTTTTTGGTAACTTTTAATCATTTTTTTTTCACTAGATCGTAATTCTGCCAAAGTCATTACCCTTCTTGTCATTAAATGTGTATGTCTCAGCCACATTTTGTATAGATATATTGATATGCATTTTTGTATATATGCAACAGTGAATACTGTTGTTTATTTAACAGGTGAAACTTCAGTCAAATACTATAATAAAATTCCTGCTTTGTCTTCTAGGAGACCGTAGACATCTCATCACAGGAATATATTACAAAGCAGAGATTATAAATTAAATTTAAAATCTTAAAATCCCAATGGACTTTTGTAACAAAACTACCTAGTATCTAGTAAATTTAACCAGCGATAATTGCGTACTGCCTGCAAACTACTTCTGTTTCCGAACTCTGTAGGCATGTATCTCATCTAAGAGAGAAGTAAACTTATTTACTGTGCAAAATGATTCCTATATAGTTTGCGAGTCCTTTGGGGACTTTATTGGCTGAAAAGCAAAATGAAATATGAGATCAAACTTGCTGGTGTGCTGGCTGTTTTTCTTCTTTAGTAAGTGGAGTTTTTATGCGTACATTCTAGCTGCATCAATAGTTACAATTCTATAGCAAGGCTCTCCTTAGTATTAAAGTCATGTAGTGCCATCCTCAAAACATATATTAATTTTAACTTCCCAACTAAATGTTTAATAGTCATATACAAGCATGTTGTTCCACAGACATAGTTCATGAGGCAACATGTATAAACATTTATATAAATGCTGCAAAGCAGATTCCACGTATTAACCTGTTTTGGTGAAAGTTAAAAAGTCTACTCATTTGCTATTTTAAGAGTTGAAACTACATCTTTCAACAAAATGTAGCTCCTCACATTTTGTACATGCATTTAATTTTATCTGGAAACTTTCTGACGTAGGAATAGAACAACTGTAGGTTCTCATTATGTTTGCTGCCAGAATCTATGTTTGGTTGCTCAACTAAAGATCTTATATTGCTAATTACTACCACATGCCCATATCTCACGCAAAGGAAAACTTATTGGTTCTGACAACCCATTCTCTCAACACTGAATTCCAAATGAAAACTTAAATTTTGGCCAAACATAACATTTCATCAATCTTGTTCTACTGACTGCAAAAGCAACATCAAACAAGGGGTGCTAATGGCTTTTTACTATGCAGTTCCCAAGCTTAGATTCTCTGATGAGCAAAAGACATCTTTAAACTACGTAGTAATTATTAATTGAACCAGAAAACAATGCATAAAGTAAATTGAACAGTTTGTATGCTGATGATAGACTTGAGTTTCAAACGACAAGTTATACGGGCAGTAGAGATCAGCAGAGAAAGCACTGACAGAGTGAGCTAAAAACAAACAGATAGTGCATGTGAATAAAGCAAAAAGAAAAGGTTAAAAATGAAATTAAGCACGCCCCAAAGCTAGCAGAAGCCTGTAATCTGGAGTTGAGTTTTTCAGGATGTGGGGTTCTGACTGAAGATCAGGACCAAGTTTAGAGACATCTGAGCAATGCTGGGTACTAGTGACAATGTAGAAGGGCAGAGACTAAAACTCTGTATGGAAAATAGTTTTTAACTATATTCCCCTCCGCTGTAACTCCTTTGGAGCCTCAAAAACAGAGGTATAAGTTCTGTGTGTGAAAAACAGTTCTCCCTCTGAGAAACTATGTAGGCCTCTGTCACAAATAAACATTTTGGGAAAGTAATGATACGACTCTGTCTCAGAAATAAATTAAGGCACTTTGTTAATATGGGTAAGTGACTTATGATGCAAGTTTCCAACATTAGTGTTTATAGTAAAAAATAACTTTAGACATCTAAGGGTATCTCAAAAAATGAAAGTATTGAAGTTTTCAATTGTGTCATCTAATTTCTTGAGTATTATTGAACATACTATAAACTATAACGAAAGAAAAAACTTTGATGTAAAACAGTACTCTAGAATTAGCTCTGTTGGACATTTACAGTCTTTCTTCTCCACAGGGAAGAGAAAAAAATTGATAAATCCATAATCCACATTTATAAAATGATGTATTGGTGATGATTTGAAAGGAATAAAGTAAAAAACCAGATCTTGTTAAAATAAGGAGAGGGACGCTTAATTAGATGTGTTCCTTACAGTACCTTCTTTATGTTCCATGGAAAGGATTCTATATGACTAGTCTTTTAGGGCAAATAAATATATCTCTACCAGTGAATGTCACAATGATGTGTTACGAAACAAAAGATGGCAACACTAATGGTGATATAGAGGAGAAACAGCTACATCACCAAGAACATCTAGTTCATTAAAGGCTATATCCCAGCAGGTCTGGATGCTGAGAATGCCAGAAAGAGCTGGTTTTAACTTGGTCAAGAACACAAGCAGACTTTCGACAGAAATGTAATAAGCTAATGTGGTCCAATACAATTTAACTTTTTCTACCAGGTAAAAATAACATTTTTTTATGGGTTTGGGTTTTTTTCCATACTGTATTGAAACTAAGGCTACTGCTTGGTCTTCTTAGGATAGGTTTTAGACCGCATGTAGAAGAGAATCAGTTTTAAATCCCTGGTCATAGATCCTAAAATCACGAATGATTGCAATATTCATATGAAATCAACAGGAGCTTTATGAGATCTGAATCTGCTGTTTGAACAATGAGAAACAGCACTATCAGACTTCTGACACAGTCAGTCTAATGGAATGACTGGATCAACATAAATCTTGTATTTTGCGCTCCAGTAAACCCAAGTTTTCTAAAGAACTGAGTTGTTTCACAGTCACGTGAATTATCATTGTCACTTAGTTAAGAGATGACCACATGATAATCTGATGCCCGGAACTGTGAAGTGACAAGTCAACCTTGTTCCAGAAGCCGACTGCTAGAACAGCAGCATTTTTTACAAGATATGTCAGTGTAGTCCTAGGGGTATCCAGGTTCTCTTGAAGTAGGGACAAAATGTTGTGACTTGTACCATAGCATAGCCCAGGTCTCTAATTATAGTGTGACAACTCTCCAGTGGTAACATCTGATGTCAAGGAATACAGCCTTATAAGCTGTGAGTCAGCTATTACCACCTTCAGGGGCTCTTTAAAGTCACACAACCACACCTGGTCTTTTTTGACTTACTTTCTGCCTCTGGTAGAGTTAAAAGTCCCGCCGTATTTCTTCCGATTAAGGATGAGAGCAGCAATTTCTGGCACGTAGCGAGCAAACATTGCCTACATGCATGAAACAAAAACACAAAAAAAAAGAAAATGGCATGCAGAGAGTGTTCTACTGCAGCAGAGGCAGCAGAGCCTCTTGGGATACTTACTTTCTTCCACTAACCGCACTATAGGAACCACCATATTTCTTGCGGTTTCCTATTAACTCTATGATTTCAGGGACGTAGCTGGCAAACATGGCCTAAGAAGAAGATAGGAGACAGAAGAAAAGACTAAAAAGAGAGGCCAAAGAAAGGGGGATGATGAATATTTTCAGAAGATATATATCTTTAAGATCTGAAAATGCAAAAGAATTAGATCTATGAAGTTGTTTCAAAAGAAAATTTTAAAAATGTAAAAGTTCTTATCAAACAAAACAAGAGGGCTCAATGTAAAAGTTGGTCTTGGAGGAGATGCATACCTTACGAATTAAGAAAACGGTCAAAAGAGGAAAAATAGGCACACAAAACAAAACAAGAACAAAATTAATTCAAACTGGTATCTAATCATAAAATACAGTTATGTCTAATTCTTCCTGAAGAGGGGAGGGGAAAAAACCTATGCAAGGTACACTGCAAAAACCAAAAAACAAGTATTATCATTACTGTTACATTTCTATGTTAAAAGACAGACTTTTTTCCCCCCATGATTAGGATTCAAAAGAAGACAAAAACAAGATGGAATCAGGGGTTATTCCCCCTGTCAAGAAACAAAAAGGTCACCCCCCCCTCCCCCAAAAAAAAGTTTTCCAAAAGTTTATGTTTTTAAAAGGATCGGAATAACACGTGACAGAAAAAAAGGCTTTTAGGAGAAAATAAAAATTATTCTGCCATGTTTTGTCCAACAAACATCTTCCTTGTGGCTGGATACTTCAAAGAGCTACTGCCAGTTAACATGGTCTTTATCTTCATATGTCAATAAACATAGATTGGAATGCATATATTTATGTTCATATATACACTCCTATATATACACGTATCTGTGTGTCTCATATATGGCATTCATAACATTAGTTATATACATACCACCTCTAAGATGGATGTATATGTGAAATCAATATATGAGAGTAAAGTAACAATACACATTTGTATGTATGTGCACAACATATATTTGTAAGTCATCCATAAAGCACTTACCTTGCACAGTGTAAATATTAAAATAAACCTTGCTGGTTTAGAGAATAACATTGCAACAGGTCCTATAATATTACTAACACTGATGAATACTAGAAAAGTCACATAAGACAATTAGTTACTTTGGTGCTATGTACATTCAGGACAAAGAACATGAGACACTGATGCTACAACAGCATACTGGTTATGGCCATGTGATAAACTGTGTTAAAATTGTGCTACATGACATGAAAGGATGTTTGAAATTAAAGAGAATGTGGTTTGCCATCATCTGGATTGGGCAAGCTGCTCTTTAAGGCAGTCCAAAGCCACAGTGTTTGTTGGAATTCCGGGAGGGAACACAGAAGGATGGGTAGGACTTCTGAAACCGCAAAGTGCCTTTAAGTACCGATAGCAGCCTCAAAAAAATGCACTACAGTCAGTCACTAAAAACTAAAGGACTACAAATAACATTATCAATTGAAATACTAAGGCACTTCATATATTCACATGCATTACTCATTTAAATGGACTAGAAAAATTCTGATTCTACTAAATGACTAATTTGACAAGCTCTGCCAAATTATTTATCTATAGAAAAAAATTGGGTATATTAAACATATTTAAAAGTTTTATAATTAATTTTAATTCATGAAAACAGATATATTATTTCTTTAATTACAGCACTGAGATATACAGGACCAAGTATTAAGGTAGCTGAAATAATAATAAGAGTTTTTACCAATCCCCCAAGGATGAAGAAGACCATGAAAAGGCGACCAAGGGTTGTTTTTGCATAAACATCTCCATAGCCAACAGTGGACATTGTAACCATCAGTAAATAAACACATTCCCAATATGTTAGCGGTTGATTATTCTGGAAATTTTCCCATGGATCCCCTGAGTTCTCCACCTGAAACATACAAGAAAACATACAATGAAATAATAGAGTTGTACCGCAAATTACTCTACTGATATACGTGTGTGTGCACGTGTCTGTATATTTATGTAGTTTGGCATATAATATAGACTCGGGATCCTTTCCTGTGATTTATTTTGAACAAATACAGAACCTAACCCTGTCCCAATTATATCATTAGAGGTCTTTTGCCAATATACATAGCCTTGTCACTCATACTATTTATGGAAAGTATCTTTTCCACTCACCACTAAATAATATAACTTATTAATGCAGGTAGGTAAATTCACTTTATACCAATTTGTTCAGAACTTTTTCAAAGTTAATCTTACTTGTAATGCAATTATACTTTGTTTTGGTTATTTTAAAGCATTACGTAGCTATTAATAGCGCTAGTGACATGTTAAGTTTAGTGATCCACTATTACTTTTCCAAGAAGCCAGCTACTGTATGTCACAAAGTTATAACTTCATCAGTGGGAAAGAAGCACTGTTTTATCTGTTCTACGATAAAAAGTTTGCATTTTGAGGTTTCCTACAGTCGAATAGAGAAACTTATGCTGAAATGCAAAAAAAAAACCCCAAACAACCACCCAACAAAAAAATACCAACAAGATAAACATTCTGAAGTTAATCTTATATAGCTGGGTGCAGCTCAAGGTAATTCAAGTGAAATCCATTAAATTGCTCTGGACAAACATCAATATCATTAAATTATAATATTAGTCCAAAACCATTCCTGAATAACTTATTCCTACTAGCACCTCGAAATTTTCCTAAGTTGATCATAAAAATGTACTTAAAGGACACTTTAACACTTAACCATATTTAATTATATTTACCAAACAAATCAGTAAAAGCTGTTGGTTTAAAATGTTTAAAATTTTCCCATGCATATATATCTACCACGTATATACACATTCACATTTATGAACCCATATGTACTTCTATACTAACTATCTTACATTTTTCAGATATCGTTAAGTGCGAAATAAAAATCTACTACAAAAACCGTATGCTGTCGGTGACTGAAAGCTAAGCCAAAAAAAAATTTGAAATTTAAAAACATAAGAGAAGGAAATAATCTCTAAAAAACTGCTACCTGGAATGTTAGCAACCCCATAAACTCTCGTGAAAATACAGAATTGCCTTTTTCTGGCACAACCCTTGATTTCCCAGGACCTCAGCACCATTTCAGGTCTGCCAACCCCTTCCAGGAAGCACTGCGGGTAGTTATTTAGGAAACATTGCCACCTACTGATAAATTGTAATCATTCAAGAAGTTGCATCAGTTCAAGTCTCATATTTTATTGCTGAGGTTAATGATGTATTACTTACTATTCAGAATTAGTTTTGAGTAGAAGCCTAAAATTCGGGAAGCTGTGATGTTTTTTTTTATTGTACTCTGTAGATATGTTAAGGGATTATCCAGAACAAGGCAATTTCAGGTAATAAAGTAGCGCAGAGAGCAGATGATCCATGAGAAAAAGTCAATGAAGTATTTGCAAACATACTTACCAAATGTATGAACCCAGCTGCTGTCAGCCACGTGCTGATAAATATAGAGCACAGATTCACTAGCTTGATGGAATTACTGAAAATAAAAAAAAAACAACAAATAGGAACTTAGACTGGAGTTTACCACACAGTTTTAATATGTACCTGTATATAACTGCATACTTTAAACTAAAAGAGTCTGATGATGATTTCTGAAGAGATGCGGGCTCCCTAAAAAACTTAAGCAAAAGCTTATGCAAAATATGTATTATCTTGTCTTTACAGAGTTCACATTTGCATAATTTAGATAGCCTAAGTTAATAGATTTAGATATCTAAATTAGATATCTAAATTAGATATCTAATTTAGATAACCTAAGTTATTTTCACATTATTCTGCTTGCATGAACTCCTATGGACACTGTGGAAATTGATACGGAGCTAGAGTATTTCATACTTCAATTTTTTCTAAAAAAAAGAAAAAAAAAAGATTGAAACCCACAAGTCAAACTCTGCAAACTCTTTTTATTCCCACTGAGTAGTATGTTCCCTGTTGCAGCCAGAAGTGATTTTGAAGCAAGGACCTCACCTCAGTTCAGCAGAAAAATACCATACTTAAATGTTTATGGAAGAAATATAAGTAAAGCTCGTTCCCTCTCTTCTTACAAAAATCGCTATTATTTCAAAAGCTAAGAAGGATATTGAGCAAATACACAAGGAACTGAAGTCCAAAGTCCATGTATTACTATGTCTAAATAATCTTACCCATTCATGGAACTGTATTGGAAATAGCTCTCCTTTGTTTTTGAAAACATTTCTAAGAAAGAATAATACCTCTGAAAAATCACTATTATTCCTAAAGCAATACATTCCAAAAGAATAAAAATTAGGAAAAATTCACTATCGGTGTTGGTAGTAGTAGTTTTGCAATAGAATTAATTAATATTTCTGTTTATAACTACTTTAAGGACAACAAAAATGCATTATTTTACAAACAAACTTGAGAAATGAACCTGCAAAATTAATCAGACCAGCTCCATTAAAAGGACTTCTAAGAGTTACAGTTAGTGACGTGGGAAACTGTGGTTAATAGGAAAGAAATACAATTGGGTAATATGATAGATGCTGTAATGAATGCTGTACTCAAAAAGAAGATGATATACCAGCAGTTCTGCAATTCACTAGCTTTCACCTACATCAACACATAGTCCCTATTTCTCTCTTCCTTAAGGTAAGGTTGGATTAAGGTACATATTTTGTTGGTGATAACATTCAGTCATAGCACAGGACCCTAAACAACAGCTTCCTGGATTAAACAAAATGACAGAAATCATGCTGATGCAAAGGTCCATTATGAAAGGCGAAATATCATCCTTCACCTGAACTTAGAACAGAAGTGACTCCTGAGACAATAATGTGTCACATTTTTCTATAATACAAGGTAAATAACCGCAGTCATTAAAAATAACTATTTACGTGACTTGTTTGGTACATTTTATTTTTGCAATTTTATTAAACATTATACCTTATCTCTCCTCTATGAAATACTCCTGTGTTTCTGCCAGAGTCTAAATATAGATGAAGGATTAGTCACAAACATTTTCCTGCTCTTTAAGCTCTTTCCAACATCTGTGCAAAATCCCTTACTGTGAGCCCTGCCTAAGCCTCTGTAGTTTTGTCGAAATATATTAGAGAACAGTGAAATGAAGGAGAGAAATTTTCAGCTGAACACCACGCAGCTCCTTCTATTTCATAAAACACAGGACCAAAAAATATCGAGTAAAATACATTTAATTTCAACTTAGGGAAACAAATATATCCTTGGCAGAGTACAGTCTTTTAATATGCCACAGTAAAATTTTGCTTTGCCTTACTGGTTCTTTTCAAGTGTAATTAATAATTTTTCAGATATTCTAATACTTATCTAGCACTCCCACACTACTTTGCTAGTCTTCTCACTGCCTCTATTTTTGCATTGTTTAGCTTCTTCCTTTGGATTCCAGTGTTTGGAATGGTCCTTCTGCCCATTGTGTAAATAATAGACGCTCCTTTAACCCTCATATCTCAGCCACTAATTCCAGGAGTAATTTTAATTTACAGGTTAGAGTAAATCTTTTTCTTTACTGGGGGAAAGAGGAAAAGAAGGACAGAATTTCTTCTCTAATTGCACCAAATACTAAAAACATAGCTGTGCCCTTTACACCCTATCAGTTTCTCATCTTGTCAGTAGTTGCTTGTTATTAATACCAAGCACGCTGGCACACTGAAACGCCTCTAGCCAAAACCAGTCGTATAAAGAAGCTCTGCTTTACAGGCTTTCTAATAGTCAACATTTGGGTTTTACAGACATTCATATAAATAATCACAGAGATGATGATCTCTAAGAGTAAATTTTTGCACCAGAGAAATGCTTTTTAAATGAGCAGGTCAATCTTGAATAAGCCGGCTCTAAATACACAGAATGCGATTAATGCAGTATCCCTTCATTTATGGCTCTGGAAGTTTACAAATCCACCTACTCCTGAAGGGGCTTTTAGCCTTTATCCAAAATCCTTTGAGTTTATGGGGCTTTTCCATCGACTGCCATTTCTTTTGGTGAGGTTGTTCTGTGTGTTAAACGCAAACTCATGGGATATTCTGAGCTGCTGCACAAATTACTCTCCTTTACCATACTGGTAGCATTCTAAGCTACTGGAATACGTTTTCACTGCAGGTTCTTCGATTTCTTTGTTTGAAAAGAACTGGATTCCTTACAGTCACACAGCTAAAGACAGATAGTGTGAGAGATTTACATCAAAGACAATAGTTTCAAGGTTAAGGGTTGAAGAAACAGCTGTTTACCTTGAGTGTGTACAAATCTCAAGGATCTGTTTCCCCGACACTACTCATTAACATAGCAAATAAATGGAGTTACTTGCATATAAAACCTTTACACATGCATCAGCAGCTGGTGGAGAGAGCACAGGATTTCAGAATGGAACTGAGTTTACACGAATTATCGGAAGCTGGGTTCAATACTTCAGCTGGGGCATTTTAGGGAATGATGAAAGGCAATGTGTCTTCAACTGCAAGGCATGGGAAGGTTCCTTCTTTTTTTTTCCCCCTTCAAAGTAATTTTTTGTTCAAAGTTGTGCTTCTTCTGCACAACTTTCATGTACTAATAGCCTGAAGAATCAGTGAAAGCCAGAAGGTTACTTGGAATATTTTAAATATTCTTTGAAAGAAATGTTAAGTACAATGAATATAATATAAAGACAGCTGAGTGTAATATTAATTTTTAGTGTGTTTTTGATGTGAAAAAGGATGCTCAGTTCAAAAAAACTGAAACAGACCCACAATTATTATTTCTCAAAATGCTTTTTAGCTGTATTCTGCTGAATGAATTGCGATTTCTGTTTTTCCAAGGCAGCAGAATATGGACTGATTACGTGGAAAGAAGCAATATTTAATCAGTTCAGATCTCTGTAATTCATTCTGCTTTTAATTTATCAGCACTTGATCAGATATTTCAAATGTAACAACACATCAAGCAAAATCTTCTACTGATCACTACTGTCAAAAGATGCTGACACAGATAAATCATTCGTCAGCAGAAAAAGGTTTAAAGAACAGATAATAAGTTTGGGTTTTTTTTCCAGAAAGGAAAAATCATCTATTACTAGGACCACAAACCTAAGTCATTTATTTTCTGTCACCAATGCAACTAACTCAGTATCTAAGAAAAGGTCTTACCTTGTTTTAAGGATATTCAGAAACTGCAAAATTTCTGAAAACTGTATCAGTCTAAGGGCTCTTAAAAATCTTAAACCTGCAGTAAAGAGAAAAAAAAAGCTCTAGTAAAGAATAATTCAAATTATAACAACATTTCATTTACAATGACAGTGACCAATGAAATCAACATAGGTAGCATACAAAATGTCAAATACCTTTGAAATGTTCTTCCATATCTAACGGTTCCAAGATTCTTACCAGGTCTTTTTCAAATTGTTTTAAACTTATTTCCTTAATAGCCGAAGTACCCCCAGAAAGCCTTAGTTTATGAAGGAAACCATGAGAGGAGACATACAGGCTGAAAGCTAACGCGGAAAAAACCTCACTGAAGTTCTGTTGCTAGTTCTAGTGCACATGTCCTTCTCTTCCAATGCTGTCAAAGACACATACAGATCTGAAACTCCTCAGTCCTCCAAACTCCCACATTGCTTGGTTAAAAATAACAGATTATGGGCAAGAGATTTGATAACCTGGATAAAGTAGATGGTGTATATGCCTGATTAAATTGATAAATCTTAATGACGTAAAATCTTTCTTTGTAATAATGCTCCTTATCTCCACCCTAATTTCCAAAAACTCAAGCAGGAGAACAGAGGAACAACACATTCTCTCTTAAAAATTACAAATCTACTATAATTCTTTCCATCAGATTATAAATATAGGAATAGATTACACTTTGACTATTAAAGAAGTAACTATTTTTGTAAAGAAATAGCATTTTTCTGTTGAAATCATAATGCATGAATAGCAATTCCCAGACAACTGCAAAGCCAGCAAGACATACACAGAGTGTGTGCAAGAGAAAATACTATAGAAGATTAAGGGCTTAAATTATTAAGAGAGACTTATGCTGACAGTAAATAATTTGGCTGCAGATCTTTGGCATATGAATAAAAGTACATTGTGTATTATGCACATGCACAGCTTATAAAATTAAAATAAGGCTTTGAGGATAATTTTTATTAGACAGTACAGCCAAGAGTTACATAAAAGTTGTATAACATGGTAGTGCGACTGTTACGGTTAGACCCAGGGCAGCTTCTTGTCATACTTCCTCTTTATTGACGTTTATTTTACCCACTTCCAGTGCTAGAAACCACTTTTTATTTCTAGAAACTTAACGTAAGACTGGTCCTGGCACACACATAACATTGTCACAACCTTCATCACCTCAGTGGAGTTGAGAGGTGCCCCTCAGGAGCAAAGATGCATGTGGTGAGATGTGCTTAAATCAAGGCTTTATTTCTTGGGAAGTTGTTACATAAAATTTTTACTCTTGTTAAGGCTCACAGGTAGCCTTATTAAGTAGCCTTGTTAAGGCTCATAAGTAGACTGAAAGTAGAAAATCACTCCTGTCCATGTATTACATGGATATAAAGTTTCTTTTTAATTACTGACAGTGGGGAATTCTGAAGATTAATTGCAACTTCAAAATTGGATCTGGAGATCTAGATGAAAAGCAATAACATTGCGTTTAATAATTCTAAATTTCAGATCCATTTGCAATTAGAGGATGATCATTTTGAATCATAGTGCTGAAACTGTGGGAGACACGTACCTCTGCTCCACTTACAGTAGCTCCCACAGTTGCTACTTCTATCCAAAGAGATGTGGCTGGACAGGGACAGAAAGGACCTTCACTAGCAACCCTAAACTTCCTCAGCTCTGTTCCATCCAGCTATCTCCCTCACTCAACTCTCTTGGGACTTTCTGAGAAATGGCGAGTGGGAGAAAAATCCTTCCTTTCAAATGCTTTGCATTGCATCGGGAGCTAATAAGATGGCCAAGTTACCCACTGCCTGAGAGACATCAAAGTTAGCAATAAAATATCTCCAAACTCTTACAGTGCGAGATACATTGTAGTTGCTGAGACATCAAATGATAGAACACAAAGACCATGGCTTCCGTGTATTTTTTTGTGGAAGAAGAAAATCATTATGGATTCAGTTCTGCATTTGCTACAGCCTACACTCTTTTAAAGAATTCCCTTCAGAGAACAGAATTTTAAAAAAAAAAAAAAAA
>SAYO01031776.1:0-21806 GCA_004023745.1 Recurvirostra avosetta
GTCGGTCCCATCTGGGGTCCCCAACGTCCCCAGTGGCCGATTTGGCCTAAACCACGACAAGTTTAAAAAGTAAACTGTGATATTTCTGATAGTTCTTTATTTGTATTCCATAAATGACTAGAGAGAGAGACAAAGTCCCATTTTCCTACATGGAAGTAGAGATTGTTTTTACCATTACCTTTCCGGCTTGCTGGGACAAGATGGAAAAAAGGAGCTAAAACAAAGGCACAGAAAGATAAAATGACATCTCCACAGTTTTATATAACAGATGTAGCTTATATAGCAGAATGAATTTCTTGTGATTCATATTCTTCTGTCAAGGACCGTTATGTCCTTGTTTATCAACACGCCTTTTTTCCACAACGCTTTCAGCAGGTGGTCTTTTAAAAGCACAAAAATATTCTGTTTGAATCAAAGGATGAAAGTCAGTGAGAGACGGAAAATTCTCTGCTTGTGTGTCTCTTCTTTCCAAGTTGTGTTTCTGAAGTACTGCTTTGAATTTAAGGCAAAGAACTTTCTGCTTAAGATGCAGTGGATACTTAAAACACATTGTAACGTTGTGATTTCCATTTCCTACCAACTAATCTGCTAATGCTGGCAGCAAGTAGTACAACATCTGAGCAGTCCAGGCCAAACTAGTCATTTACTGCATATGGCACAGCAAGAATGAGGCCCATGTATTTCTCTCACTTTTCACTAGTTTTCCTCCTTTTTTTACTCCTTCTTTTCATTTTATTTTTCTTCCTGCATTCTAGAATAGTGTATATATTTGCATTTCTGGCTTATTCACTGGAAATCAAAAGTCAAGTCAGCCTAAGGATAAAGGGTGTATCTACCAAAATGAGAAAATCGTTACTGTAATCTTGTTATCTATTTACTGACTCTCTATTTGAAATAAAGAACTCATGTTTCAAAATAAATATGCCTACAAAAGAAATGTGTTTTTATTGATTAGTGAGAAAACCCAAACAAAGTTAATACCAGATACCTATTTAAGCTTAAATTATGAAGCCTGAAATCAGGCTTCCTAGTTTAACAAATTTTTTATTTTTATTTTTATTCTCATATTATTTTATTCTCATTAGTATGTATTTGCTTAATTGTATCCATACAATCTGAAGCAATCCAGAAGCTACATATAGCAGGAAAAAATCAGTGTTTACAATTACTAAAACAGTAACAAGCGAGGACTGATAACCCCTTGGGTTTTGTGGGCTTTGTTTTTCTTTTAGACCACCACTACCACCAGCACCAAAAAAGTCTTCTTGCCCCAAAAGTACTGAGCAAGCAAGAAATAGCACTTACTATGGCTAAGCAAGAACTATGTGCAAGTTGACTGACCAGGTAGTACCATGTGCTGACTAGTGGCTGTGAGACAGGAGGTGCAGTGCCTGGGTGCTTCTTATCCCTTTGATGGCAAAAACACATGGGTCTTTGTTCTCCACCCAGCAGCCACTATTAATAAGGACTGCACAGACTTAATGTCTTAGATGTCCTAGATGTCTTAGACAATGTCTTAGAGGCATTGTCTTCCTTTCAAATACAGCTGAAATTGCCAAATGTGTTAAAAAATATTTTACTGGAAAATAGATAGACAGATCCACAGACAGCTCAGTAGCTCAAATGTGATTTCCTTAGGAAAGAGGACTAAAAATATATAGCAAAACACAGTCATTTAAGGAAATGTGATATCAATCTTTTCTAAGTTTTACTTGCATTTATTTAGTTGGAATAATTTACCTTCAGTAAATACATGTCATAGATTTCTTCTGTTATTTCTTTGTTTGCTAGCATTCAAGCAAGAGTGAAGTGTAATAAAATGATGAAATTGTGGTCAGATTTGAAGAATAACCCAGAAAATAATTTTGAAGATTTCAACGAACACATATGCTATTTGTTCAGCCATCATATTTGGTTTTTTAACTTTTTCAGACACTAATAACACTTATTACTGGAAAAGCAGACCGTCATTTGCTCAGCCATAGCTGATCTCACAGCTATTACTTATAGTTTGTTCAGTGCTCAGAAATGTGTTCAGAGACACAATGAAGTCAGTGCTCCAAATAGATTTTACAATTAAGCTGAATAATATCAGAATAATTTAGATTGTGATTGATAGCTTTGTTAACTGTAAATACTTTAGCCCTTTTCTTTTGGCCTTTCATTGTTTTTTTCTTTTTGCTGTTGATCTATATCAAAAGGATATTTAAAATTATGTAAGGAAGCTTTCAAAAGCATGAAATTCTGAAGTTGGAGGTTAACAGTTATGATCCCCCATTTCTTTTTCTGCCAGAATTCTCACTGTCACCACATAGTTAACACTGCAGATCAAGTAAGGTACCAGGAAAAAGACTGGAGTCTTAGAGATCTGAGATTTGGTTTTAGGCAGATTTTGGACCCAGTGTTGAAATGCAGACTGTGAAGTACTGACATGGACAGCTCTATTCTACGAACGAAATAACAGAATATTTGGGTTTGGAAGTGACCTCTGAAGGTCATCTGGGTGCTCCTGCTGCTCAAGGGGGCAAGCTTAGATCAGGTTACTCATCTAGCCAAATTTTGAACACTTCCAAGGATGGAGTTCCCATAACCCCTTTATGCTCCATTTCAGTACTTGTCTACCTCACGGTAAAAAAAATAAATCCTCATATCTATCTGGCATTTCTTGTGTTTCAGCCTGCGTCCTTTGCCTTTTGTCCTATTGTTGTGCACCTCCAGGAAGAGTCAGATACCCTCTTCCCTACACCATCCCTTTGGGTAATTATACACATTATTAGGATCTGCCTGAGCGTTCTCTTCTCCAGGCTGAACAGTCCCAGCTCTCTCAGCTTCTCCTCATATGACAGATGCTTCAAGCCCTCAATCACCTTTGTGGCCTTTCTCTGGACCCGCTCCAATATTTCCATGTCTCTCTTGTACTGGGCAGCCCAGTGCTGGGCACAGCACTCCAGATGTGTCTCAGCACAGCCGAGCAGAGGGGAAGGATCCCCTCCCTCGACCTGCTGGCAGTGCAGCCCAAGAGGCTGTTGGCTTTCTTTGTCATGAGGGTGGTTGACTGGCTCATGGTAAACTTGTCTACCAAAACCCCCAGGAGCTTTCCTGCAAAGTCTGTTCCTAGCCAGCACGTCCCCAGCCTGTCCTGCTGTGTTTATTGAGTCAGGCTGAGAGTCTGGCCAAAAAATAAAGCACAGATCTACACAGATGAGCTCATTTGTTTCTCACTACTCTGTTTGCACACCTATAGGCAGCGCTTGAGATAGAATTACCTTATGAGTGGGTGAACTGTGTATCATCTTGTCTTGAATCTCCCAAACCCATAATGTGCTTGCATCAGAAACAGCTAGAAGGAATACCGGGGTGATCAGATCAACCTCTGTGCTACTTTAAGTGACCACAGCTAAAAAAATCCTTCACTAAGCCAGGCAACGTGCTTCTCCAGTATTTTGGTTCCTCGTTCTCTGCTGCTAAATACTCTGCTACTTCTTCCTAATTTCTGATAGTCCTCTTGGGCAGAATTTTACTAGGAACTGAGTTTAACTGTTTCTCCAAAATGACCTTCATGCAAAGCTCGTCAAAGCAAACTGAAAAACACAAGCTAACTGTAATTGCATTTGCCTAGGACCTTCATGTTTACTTCTTTCTGAAAGAGCATATTGCTACTCCTAATTTCTGTTTTCTCAGGCTTTTTCATATGCAGTAACACTTACAGTGTTTGTTTCTATATTTGTACACATACACATACATACATAAACACGTGCGCATGGACATATACAGGACTTTATTTAGCAAAAAATGTTTGTCCTTTCTGCAAGAACGGTAATGGATTTCCTTTCTTCTTCCATCAGTAGCAGCTCCAGCCTCTCCCACCCATCTCCATCTAACAAAGTTAAAACCCCACCACTCTGCATGTTAGAAGTCTTCCAAGGTGTCCACTGTTAGCAGCATTTTCTTCTGAATTTTGCACAGTGAATCAGTTTCGCCGTCAGAGATCATCAGTCCATCTCCTGGTCTACCAGACAGGCTGATTCCAGGCTTTTTTTCCTGCTCCCTGCCCTCCCCTGCCCATAAGAATTAAACGGGATGTTTCCCAGTAGGCAGGCGTTTTTCTCAGCTCTCCCAGTGCTCTGTATCAGCAAGATCAAGCCTCCCTGCTCATCCAGGGCTGTATTTCCCTTTAAACACAGAGGTGAAAACTGCTGTGCAGCATCTGGCACGTATTTAATGCTTCAGCGTACACAGCTGAATTGATACATAATAATAATAATAATGTACATTGTAGTTTGTAATATTAAAAATTAAACATGGATGTAAAGTTGTCACATAGCAAAGTATTAGTATCATTAATCTTATCTTGTAAAAATTACAAGCCAATAAACTCTAATTAATAAAAGCTAACAATACTTATTAACAAGCATGATAGGGACGTAGCTGCACAGTGTCTTGATGCTGTTCGTAGCTGTCTGACTAACACAGTTTTTCAGTGTGTTGTTTGACATCGCTGATCCTCAGCTTCCCCAGCCTTGAAGAGCTTTGAGATATGTAGCTGAAAAGTACCGTGTATGTGTTAGCACTGAAAATCAAATCTCTCTGATGGGTAAGATGGAGCAGGCTATCGCAGCAAGATTGGTTATTACTATTACCATCAAAATGGAAGTAAATAAATGCGTGGGTGGAAAAAAGTACAGAAGCTGACAAATTCCAAATTCTTGGTCTGCTCTTATATTTTGCCACAGGAGTGCTAAACCTGGAAAAATAACGTTTGACTGGTGAATTTCTCTAAATTGATCAAGTTGTAAATTTTGCTGGTTTTAAAACCATGGTTTTTCTCATCTTAATTTCCGGTGTGTCTGTTAACTGAAGCTATCAACTGGCATTTTTGCAAATAGTGTTTAGATCACTGGCATAATTGATTTAAGATAATAATAATAAATTAAAACATGATACTTTAATAAATTACAACACAATACTTACAGAAAGGCAGAAATTAAACAGACACGTGAACTAAACAGAGTATTAGCTCAATCATTCCTCCACAATTTCTTCTGCTTTCCTGTTTTTCATGAACGCAGCAATGCATTGGCACAAAAGATCACTAGCACAACACAAACAAGAATTTATCAGGAGATTGCATTGCTTTTACATGTAGTTTAGTTATGTAGTGAGGATTTCTTTATCCCTTGAGTCAGAAATGGCATGGACTTGCCTCGTCTCTCACCATCTCCAGTTTTCCTGTATATCTTTCTGATTTGCGTGAATAAAATACAGGTTAGTTCTGCTCACACAGAACCACAGGAGCAAATCGTTAGCCAAAGAATTTGGTATGTGCACAGCACACAGTGATTTGGTAGCAGTATTGTTGGACTTACGCTTCTTCAGGGACATAGTAGCAGCTCTCTGTGTATCTCTTCTTAGTCCCAGGGGGGTTGGGAGGTTCATAAAGTGCCTTCTCCTCATCATTCCTTTCTCTCCATGCATTTATTTTTTTTTTCCCTTGAGGTCTATGGAGTTGCTTCTAAGCAACAATGTAATGTCAATGCAAACTGATAGCTCTTCTCCTTGAGGGAGGCAGCTGCTGGCACTGCCACCAGCGTCTTCCTCACCCCACAGAGCCAGGAGGGGCTCTCTGCATAGGCTCGTTTTCTGTGAAGCAGATGGGATTTTGCACACAATAATAGCCCCATGCTGCACAGTAATAAAAACACATTTTGTCACTGCACCACTCAGCTGATGAGGTTTGGACCTAAGAAATAGGTTATTTCAGTTGCGGAAAGAACAAATAGGCAGTAGAAGACAAAGGATGAATACAAATGGTTTGGAGGGTTTGTAAAGTGACTTTCTTACACCCTTCCTCTCTTTCCTTGCCTCCTTTTTCCCTACAAGTCTGAATATCCCATTTAGCTCCGAGCAAGCCTTTCATAGGAGTAGGCTTTGAATGCAAACAACTTTAGCAGCAGCAGAAGGCAACCAGCCATGCTCAGAGCACTGGTTGATGGCCTTTGAGCCACTTCTCCAGCTATTCTTCCCCAGCAGCTACCCGCACCATGCAAGGCTGTGCCCTGCCAGCTGGTCATGGGCACGAGGGCTGTGTGGGAAGCATCCTTCCTCTCTGCTCAGCCATCTGAGGGGCAGGTGTGTGCACCGCTTTGCCGGCTCAGCATCTGCCTTCACAACAGAGAAGGAAACGCTGATTTGTAAGAAGCCATTTCTGCTTTGTTTGTTGCCTTCTTTAGCATCCTCTCTAGCTGTTAACAGTCCACCCTTTCCCTAACAACAGTGCCCTTTTGCGAGCACTAGCTGTTAAAATTAAGCTTTTTTCTCAATTGCTTTTTTATGGCTTTGTAAAAGATTTATCCTTGCTTCAGATATTGTATAAAATCCCATTTCAGTTGTGGTTTATATCATCGCCAGTTCTGCCACAATACTTCAGGTCAGGTCTCAATCTTCCGTCTTTAACAAGTCTCCACACTTTTTATATTGTGTTAGACAGACTTCATTTTATTGCAGGTGTTCTTTTTCTTAAGGCAGCGGATTGTGACACAATAGCGAAGAGGAAAACCTTTGTTAAAGTCCCATTGGTAATGCACAGCTATCACCCTTTGAAGACATTTAACTGAAAATAAGTCCTTTTCACTCCAGCTGTACTGACCTCCATCTTCTGGAAATTATAATGAGGAACATTTCATGCTACAGAAGTCAAGCATTCTTTTAAAATGAGTTATATGCAATATCCATTTCGTAGTAGTAGAGAAGAGAGGATGACTTGGGGCCTGACTCCCTGTTCAGGTGCTGGTGTAGGTCTGGAAATGTTTTTATCAAAGTCAGTGAACTTGCCACTCCTTGGGGAAAAAAAAGAAAAGAATCAAAGCAGATTCTGGTAGCTCTTCTTTTCCATAGTGGAATAGTTTCTGAATTTCCTAGGCCAGGCTATTGTTCAGCTAAATGGAAAGAACAGTATTGTATGATAAGTCAGAAAGTTCTGAGTTGTGTCTAAAGCCTAAGTTGGATTCAGATCTCACTGGTCCTGCTTTTACCACACTTTAAAGTCAGTAGTATAATTCTAGTTACTTTTGATTATCACTGGAGTCACTGAAATCAGAATAAGGTGTTTTGTTAATTGCAGTATGGTAGATCAGCAACTAAAAATTCTCACAATGCACTGTTCTTTTTAGTTTCTCATACATAAATGCATTTAGTAATGTGAATAGAGCCTAAGGCTGATTTTCTTTTTCAAAATTCACCTTTCTGCAGACACTCACATACAAAATGATATTTGGAAAGAAAAAAAAATGTTGCATTAGATTCTGAAACAACCTTTGTAGCCTAATGGCCTTAATATTTCACTTCCTTTGATTCTGTCCTGTTACACTTACTGAAATGAAATATTCACTAATAGTGTGACTACAAGATAATACATGGAATGACTCTTGTTGTCTTTCCTGGTAATGGTAATCTGGGAAGAAGATTGTATTTTCTTACTTATTTTTCTTCATAACAGTGTTGATTATTTAATAATTTCTTCAGTTCTACAAATAAAAGAGCTCCAATTCTCGGAGCTAGCCACCTTGGTCATTGAATTAAAACATGCAAATCAACATACAAAAGCCAGTGCAGCATCCTGCTTTCCCCTGCTCTCATCCTTCCCAAAAGAAGTCACAAATCAGTTCACCTTTCCCAACACTTTCTTCCCAAAATCTCCCTGAGCAAGCTGAGGTCGCCTTAAAGTCTCACTGCAACTAAAGCCAGGTGCAATATGTGTGTGTGGTGTTTAAGGAGTACAGAGCAAAAATAAATGTTTAGAAGGTGTAAGTGAGGAAGTACTACGTGAGGAGGAGGCACAGATCTGATCCCACTCACTCAGGTTCCTGGCACGAGGACAGTTTTGAATCAAAGCATGCCGAAACAATGAAAAGGACAGTTATGCATACAGAGGGTCCTCCATGACCTACCATGACCCTGACCTACCATATCAGCAGTTTCATGGTGTATCACTGCTTATGTGACTGGCAAAGCCCGTCTTTGCTGCCTAGCCCTGTCTCAGGTTTTGCAACTGGCCAGGGTGAGAGCCAAGCTAGACCTCCTGCTCCCTGGGCAGAGCCACCATGGGTGCCTGTGGCAGCATCACCCTCTCTTCAGGGCTTTCCTCCTCAAATGAAGACAGTTCTCACTGCTCAACCTTGTGCTATACACGCATCCGCCACCTGCCCCATGGATGCTCAGGGCCCGTCTAAGAGAACAGGGCCCACAGGCACACAGAGCATCTTAGCTGGTGTCAGGAACGTGCTCTTTTGAACTGAATCTCCTGATTCCTGTGTTTCACCTCAAGGGCAGACTCAAAATACATGAATTGGGTTTCTTTTGGATGATGCCAAACAAGAAGATGTGCCCAGAAGCACCCCTGAAGCGTAGTGTGAGTTCAGTCTAGTGACGGGGTTAGAGATAATCCAGAACAAAACCCTGAAACATGCATGCTATGGACGTCAGCTCCTTAGCACCAATGCTCTTGCTGTACAGATCCTATCCCACCAAATATGCTACTTGCTAATGTAGGTGTTAGGCAATGCAGCTCTGCCCTCTCTCTGGACTGTGACTGAATTTGGCCCTTCGGTCTGAATTTGGGGATGCATAAAGAAGTACCTGAGTTTTTAAGGTGCCCCCCGACTTAAAGAAATTCTATAGCAAAAGGTTTCTGGAATGCTCTCTCATCTCAGTCAAAATCTTAGTCCTCTTTTTCCCTTTCAGAATAGATTTGCTGAATCTTTTAGCCCCTCCTCTGCACTCTGCCATCGAAGAAAAATATTCTTCTCTCACTCACCAGCACTCATCTGTTTAGTTTGTGGTTCTGAGTGATATCTACTGTTTGTGTATGGAATAGTTGAGATCTCATCTCTGTTAAAGCTCTATTCACTGGTAACGAGTTAAAGAATAGAGAAGAAAAGTGTGAGAGTTTGCATTCCAGACTGAGTAGCTGTCAGGAACTCCTCTTGTTATGAAGGATTTAAGTTCATTTCCTCAATTTATCTCAGTGCAGAAGTACAGTATAGAGAAAGGTGGTTCTTCGGGTAGCGAGAATTCATATCCTATTTTATAGATCATAATCTGCAGCTTTGAGTATTCGAGAGAGAAAGGTGACTGTACATATATTGTGGATATTCAAAAGTATAAGATGCTCATAGAAAGCTGTTTCACTAAACAGGCACTTTTTTTTCTAAATCATAAGCAATTCCTGGTTTGCAAACTGTGTATGATCAATAACCATAAACATTTTCAAATTCAAAATCAGAATTATATCCAGTCTTGGTTGGAAATGCAAGCCATATAGCATCGTTTCTCTTCTCTGTCTGCATGATCAACATTCTTAGGGTGAAATTCGGCGCAGTTAACAATAGGGATACAAAATGTAGGTGTCTACATCAGAGCTAATCATCATCAACTCTCTTCTAGTCAGTGCAGAAAAATATGCACTTTCAGGGCACAAGCTGTCTAATTAATTTTAGACACGTGCTTTAGGATAAGATGAATCACTTCCACAAAGTGCCTGCTCTTTCCACTGACTATAAAGGAAGTTAAGACAACTAGGTGATACATAAACATGTACCTTTATCACCCACCCTAAGAGGCAAGTTTTGAGAGAATACACTGAAAAATTCAATTTTTTTCAAAAATATTCTGTATTGTTCACATTAAATCCAGGAATTTTTCAGTCCTTTCTAGTTGCATTTGCTAGAAACAAGCACAGAAGTTAATCTGGTTAATGATTTGCAGTATTTACTCATTTTGACTGTGACAACTATGGACATGTGTCTGACGTACCTCAATGGTTGCAGGTTGATCATGTGCTTGTTTTATTTGACTGATATGTTGCAATGATCGTCACAACTGGTGTTATGAAACCAACCCAGGGAACAGATCACTAAGGGTGTTAATTGCCAAAGCTACGTCAACTTCCAAGAGCTCAAAGGAAGTTGCTGTGATTTGCCCACGCTGAGGATCTGGTGCACAGTTACCATGTCACATCTTAAATCATGTCAGTCCCCTCTACATTCAAACTGTGATGCTGTCGTTATTTAAAAATGTGAGTTTTTAGTCTATATCAGTCTCCCTATAATGATGATGCAAGCGTATTTTCATTACCATGTATTACTGAAGGAGTACAGATGTAAAGGCGTTACTGGTGTCAGGGATCACATCCCCATTGAAGCCATTGAACTCTTTCTTCCTGCCAGCAGCGTTTTGAACCCTTTGTACTCAGTGCAAAATAAATGGCTTGACAGCACCCTCTTCACGTGTTAAGTTGGTGACAGGGAAAAATATGATTTCTCCCTCTTGGTCTCTGCCACCCCCCAGTAAAACAGTAGCAATGGTATTTAATCACTGATCTTAATGGAGTCTGATTGAGTGCAAAATAAGCAATTCATTTATATGAGGGGCAACAATCTAGTCACGGCTTGGGGGGTGAAGTGTCTTTTGTTTGGTTCGTTTTTACCTTATGTTTTGCTTTTAAATATGATCATTTTAGCAACAGACTAAAAATACGCAATGGGGTTTGGTAAGCAAGAAGAACCAAAGGGTAACAGACAAATTGCTTCCTCACTTTATTACTTTAAAATAATGAAATTAAAACAGTTCTGACAAGCTGTGTATGCCACATCTGACTTTCCCTTCCACTCTTCTGTAGAAGCAAATTGACTTACTGGAACAGAGCTGGGAATCAAGCATTTCCAAGTCTTAATCCAGATTTAGAACCTGGATCTTTGGGTGTCTTTGACCAAATTATTTAGTCCTTCAGCAACTTGTCTCTCATCTCCAAAATGTGCTATTAATTTTTTTTTTTTGTCCTGTGCTGGGAAAAGGGGCTGCAAGGCTTAGTGAATGTTTGTTCTGTCTTTTGAACACAAGGTGTGATCCATGAAGGCAAGAATTTGCCAATTCTTCAGGCCAGGGCCTAGAGCTAACATTTCAGAGCCGGAAAGAAGACAGATCTATAAGTTTCCCATTACTTATTGAGTAACCTGCACCGCATGGAAAACTTTTGCCTGTATCTTATTTATTCATTTGGAAGGAAGCTAAAATGCTTTGTGGAGATGAGTAAATGAGGAGAAAAAACCCACATATTTGGGCTGCAAGCAGACTTTTTCTAAATAAGTAGTAAACTGTCAACAATAAGAGTTAAAAAGACTTTGTACTGGTAATAAATACAAGCTGTATGTTACAGGTATTACTGTTAGTTTCTTTACTAAAAAGAGCTTTAATCTGTAATGAGACTATTAACACCGTTCTCTACTGACAAAATATTCTCTCTTCAGTATTGATTTTCAGCACATTAAATAAGAGGCATTCCATCATAGAAATGGCAATAATATTGATACAAAGCGCAGGCTGACATAGTTTTTGTCTAAACCGTGTTGTTGATCTTGCCAGATCAGGACTTTAGCGGCTTCACATCATGGTTGTTCCCTTTTTGCATCACTTGATGTTGTATTTTGGTTAAACGCTCAAGGGCAGCCTCGCTGTCTGTTCTTACTCCGACGTCACTCATGCCCATTCCCAAAGTCTTTAGCTTTAGAGCTGGATAACACTTGTAGCACTTTATCACCTCAAGGGCAAGCAGCTTTGATCCCAAGAGATGAAAACCCAGTCTGATTCATAAATTCTGCACTTATTTAAAATGAAAAGGTACATCAGCGGGTAGCCTTTCTAGCTAATGTGTGACCTCCTCCTTCTGAATTTGTATCCCATAGATAATTGCTCTATTTGATAAAATAGTATACTACAGTAACATTTTCAGTCATACAGAAGACACTTAGATTACCAGTTCATTACTTTACTCACTTTCATTTTAACTTTTTCCCATGACTAAGCACCTGGAAAGTTAAAGCTATCTTATTGGAGAAAGACTCTCAACATTGTATTACTGATGTTATATATTTCAGAATTTATATCTCTCTGGCTATGAAAACACCTTTCTAGAGAAAACAATGTGACATTGTTTTTTCTTTCTTCTTATTTCTCTCCCACAGATTGTGAGCGTGGGAAAGCATGTTAAAGGATACCATTATATTGTTGCCAACCTGGTAAGATACTTTTCTAGAATTATACCCCTGCTCGGTAAGTGAAACACTCGGTTTTGCTTCGAATTTACAGCACTTCACACAACATTTGCCGTTTGTCACTAATATGTGGTTGCGCATAATACATTCTTTATGGTGCGTAAAAGAACTTGGTTTTGTTGTTACAGCCATCTAGACCAGAAGGGCATAATGTTACCCTCTTAAATTTTATCAAAATAAATATAACATAAAGGACTACTAAGTGTATCTTGTGGCTGAATTAGAATTTACAGAACTACACAATGATTTTTGATTCATCACTTTGATATTACTAACATAACAATTCTCGAGGTAACTTCTGTATATTTTCCAGGGAACATTCATTTTGCTGTAAGATCAGTTATTTCCAGTTCAGTATTTTCACTCTAAGTCTGAACTGCATGTTCGCACAGATAATGTGCGAAGGGCAAAGAAAGAGTAAACGCAATATTTCATTATTAAAATAACCCATTCTTTAAGCTGAAATACCTGCCTGGCCAAGCACAGTGAATGTAGGACAGAGTCTAAAGTATGCTTTAAATTGTTTTGGTTTTACTCTCCCTCAAGCAATTTTAGTTGACATGAAATATTTTATTGTGTGTTACTGTACTTGTACCTTAACTTAAGATCACTTCAGATTATTTTTAAGACCTCAGGCATTTCAAATGAGACACATCTATTCGCTTAGGTCTTACAAATTAGATTTTCAGCAGTACAAATTTATAGTTCCCCAAGTAAGTTTTCCCATGCAAAATAGTTGCTGTAAACAAGGAAACAGATGTTGCACTGAACTGCTAGTGGGATATACAGTGGAGACAGGCACATCTACTCATCCGCTTCATCAGGGGCACACGTTGCTGTCTACTGGCTGTTCAACAATGTGGGTAATAGGACTTCCTGATGTGTCACCTTTTATATTTACTGTCAGTATCCTTTAGGACATGAATCAAATCTCTGTCCTTAGCAGGTTTTTTCCCTGGGGTATTGGGTCAGTGCCCCAGATATATTTTTTTTCAGAAATCTTTCTTTTTTAAGTTAAGTGTGATAATACACGTCTGTTTGCACTGATAAATGCCAATCAGAGGAATGTAAGAAAACAAAAATAAGATACCTCTGAGCTAGCATTAAACATAGCAGCTAGGAAAGGAGCAGAAAGATTCATGCTTGCTTCTTAGCTTGCTTTAGCAGTATGCATTATTCCATTTCCTGAAGTTCAGTGACGTCTCTAAAGGCAAATTTTACTAAAGAATTTGTCTTTATACATGCTGAACAGATTAGCTTGGGAAACTAATAAGTCAGGGAGTATATATAATTTATGTTTTATTTCAATGTTGGGGGTCACTCTAGGCTTTCAATATATAGCAGATCTGAGAGATATCACCATCGTACTTCACAAAAGTGTGATTCTGATGTGACATTTTCCTTACACAAACAGTGAGATCCCCATGCTCTGTTTCTGCCTTCTAGTGTCTATTATATTATCTCATTATCTCAGACACCTTCAGCCTAAACAATGAATCCTGCAATAAATGGATTTACAAAATAGTGTTGTTCATTTTGCAAACATGCCAAGAAACAGGGATATATTGGTTAAAGCACTAGTACAGTGCTTATTCAAATCTGCCAGCTTTGAGGGAAGTTGGATTAAGGCTTTAATATTCTGCAGGCATTTTTCAGTTGATTCACCAAAGGCATTTCTTCAAAAACTGTCTGCTATTCCCAGCAATGTGTTGCTTAGCTGTCAAGACCACCCTAGCAATAATGTGGGAAATTCATTTCTGGTTTTGTTTCATACTTTATTACGCAAATGGAAATTATCAACAAAGGTTCAACATTATTCTCTGGTTTTAAGTTTTCGCTTCTAACGGAAACCTGCTGCTGTACATTCTTTATGCTGCCTTGCTGACCTAGAACAGATTGCACCCACAGTGGTGTGTGAGGACAAACAAAATCTTAAATTGATTTTCTAGGGATTCAAAGATATTTCTCTGGAGAGATTTATGCACGGAGGAGCCAATGTGACTGGATTTCAGCTGGTAGACTTCAGTACCCCGATGGTAACTAAGTTGATGCAGCGCTGGAAGAAGCTGGACCAGAGAGAATACCCAGGATCCGAGACCCCACCAAAGGTACTGGCTGATCTGAAGCACTACCAAAGATATCCCTCAAGTGTTCTAATTTCTGATTATCATTGTTGAATACTTGAATGAAGACCTTAATATTTAGGCAGAGGAGAAGGCAGTTGATCTTACTGTTACTGGCAACTAATTATGCCTATCCTTATGATTGTATGATAGAAACATGGACTGCAACACATTTCATTGATGTACTTTAATGTCCTTTGTCACTTATTCTCCAACTTCACCTCTTTACTGACAGGAATTAAAGGTCAAATGCTTAACTGACAACTTAATTTCAACCAATTTTACATGAATTAGTCTAATTATCTAGATTCACTTAGAGTGCAGAGCTTTCCTGACAGCTGAATTCTTCTGTATATGAGATGTAATCACAATTGTAAATTTACTACCCTTAAATTTTCATTTACAGTTTCCTCTGGAAATTCTATCCACCTCAAACTCCAGTGTAGTAATCACTTTCAGGCATGATCTTAGAGTGAAATTACATCCCAGTGTTCCTCTATCCTAATCCTTCACAGATGGATAACAAAATATTTCTCTCACCTATTATTTTCTTGGCAAGCAAGTCACAGCATAGCTATAAATATGACTTCATCAAAATAGTGCTGTTATTATATGAACTAATGCATATCAGACCTAGTTGAGACTGTGCTGCTTTGTGCTGGGCACTGTGCAAAGATAAGCAATCAGCGCTCCCTTGGCTGGGAGAGGGGTAGGTTGGCCAAGTCTAGAGAAAGTATCAACACGGATAATACAAACCATAGCTACATAATTTGGTGAATATTCAAGAGATGTATGTTCTGGAGGAAAAAAACCCCAAGGATGCTGTGGGCTATGGAGTGCAGACTTCCCCAAGTACTGGTGATGGGAACAATTTAGCCTATAAGAGTCCTTGCCGCATGAATGAGATTGTGCTGCCTCCCTCTGAGAAGTCAGCGTGATTAACCTGAATCGCACATAATTCACCTATGGATAACCAAAATTTGAGATCAAAAGATAAACCATGTCCCAAAGAGCTTATAATATGCAAGACAAAGGAAAGGAAGGAAATTAGACTTGAATAAGTGAATTTAAATTGTGGGAGTTACAGGGCATATCAATAGCAGCCCCGGGCATGTTAGCAACTTCTCCTGGTGCAGTACATTCATCAGAGGACCATACTGAGAAAATGCCCCTTTGTTTACGTGGCTCCAGGCTAACATCTGTTGAAGACTTGCTCTACACTTTTCATTTGACGTGTTCTCAACTTAAAGCAATTACTGTAGTTAGTGTAGAAGCACAGACTCTTCAGTGCCCTATGTCATTCAGAAAGCCATCGTAGGTTTTCCAATAGGAAGAACATACTTGATCATTCTTAGATCATTCATAACAATTCCAATAGCCTGTATGTCTGCTCGTTAGCCATGCATTTGTTTCAGTTATGTTTTCTCAGTGAGTTACGGTTTCTTTCTTTTTTTTTTTAGTAAGTTGGGTGGATGGGGTTATTCCCTAACATATAGAATGACGGAAATAAGAAAAAAAAAAAAAGTAAGACTTGAATATCTTCAGTTTAATTTGTTTCTTTTAATAATTCTTCAGAGGCAGATTTTCTACCATTAAGAAATACAGTTTTAAAGATGGAGGTGCTGAAATGTACTCTTCTTGGTCCTGCATTTGTTCCTTAGGCGAAATTGCTTTTGATTTTGAGGCGAGTTTTTTTCTAAATGAAGGTGTAGAAACTGCTGCATAATGAATCAAGCTAGAAATATCTGAGACAGCCGATTTTTTTAAAGACATGCCAACTCTAAAGCGGTGTGTTTGTCCATCTATTTAGTATACATCTGCATTAACATATGATGGAGTGCTTGTGATGGCTGAAACTTTCCGTAACCTTAGAAGACAGAAAATTGATATTTCAAGGAGAGGAAATGCTGGTGATTGTCTTGCTAACCCTGCAGCCCCGTGGGGTCAAGGAATTGATATGGAGAGGACATTAAAACAGGTAAGGGTAGGCTTTATTCTCATGATCTTTGTGAATATCAGATACTAGTGGTATACTCTATGATTTGGAAGATATTACACACAAGTGCAGTAACTGGAGAGGGCAAATTTCTTTATCAGTTGCCATTTGGAAACAGCTAGGGCTGTTCTGGTTGTTCTGGTTTATAACTTGGAATGAAAGCAGAGGGGAACTACTACTACCTGAAACTACTATTAGTTCTATTAAGATAGCTGGGACTTCCTCCACTGAACTGGTGAGCTCATCTGTTACTTTTGGCTGCACAGATATTGTCATTTAAGGAAAAAGGTATAACTACATAATATAATCTTTCAAATATGTTTCTGTCGTCTTGAATAAAAATAGATTTCTTCCAGGGAAATCACATAGGTAGTATTTTTTTCTTTAAAAAGAAATAACCCTGAGCTATTGTTCTCTGATGTCAAGATTTTGAATTCCTGATGAATATGGATGCCTAGAAAGTTCCACATCTCTGTCAAGATGATTTAGCCTTTCCTTTGAATGGGACAGTAAGAAAATAAAAATCCTGCAGTAGAATTTAAATCATTGCAAATGAGCAGGCTCCACTCAGGAGAAACTGCTGAGGAGAAGTGACTGCTGACAGAGCTGGCAGCTCTGTGCCTAGAAGCCACGGTTTCAGTCCTGGAGAAAAATCAGCAGAGATAGAAATGGACAGAGGGAAGGAGTAAGTGGTTTAAATCCACATCCGGACTCTTAGGGAGAGAAATAAAGCATTTTGTATGCTTCACATACTCCGTGCAGATGCACAGATCTGTAACAATTGTGAGACGCATGCAGTCAGCCTTCTATGTTAGGGAGGACAGCATCAGACTTTGAATCTGGCCAAAAAGGTGTGCATGGCCAGATCCTGATACAATCAAAGCTAGCAGCAATGTGGCCATAGCTTCTTTGGGGTGAGGACCACAGTCTGGGTATCCTTCCGTGAGGCAGTAAAGCGCTAAAATAAACAAAAAAGAATTCTGGTTTCAGCTGAGTCACAGGTGGTGGAAAACTGCCACAGCCAATCTTACGGCTTTACATCTGTCCTCCTCCGCTCTGAAGCTTAGAAAACACTCTTTTCAGGCCCTATGCATGTCACCCATCTTCTGTAATAGTAAATTGCTTTGCTGGGGGCAAGGTTGTTGTCAAGTTTACCTTGATGAGCAATATATACTCAATTTATACATTTAACCCACCAGAGTGTGAGCTAAAAAGATACATGAACTCAGGCCGAACATCCTTTAGGTTTATTTCATGTGATCCAAAATATTCTGCAGCAGTGATGAGAATGGTAAAAAATGTACTTTTCTTCAGGACCTGCAGCTGGAAAGTGTTGAGCTGCACAGCATGAGAGAAGGTCTATTGTGTGTCTTTGTTAGCATTTAGATACTAGCATATCCAAGCCTATTTTGAGCATAGTTTCACAGGAAAAAAGAATACAAAGGAAAAGTAGCCAACTTTTTTGCTTTATAATGCCTGCCTATTCTAGAGTAGTGTTGTTATGGTAATCTAAGGACATAGCCAGGATAACTTGCACTGCTCTGTGGCATTTGGAATAAAGAATATAAGGCTGGATCTTCATGATGCTTTTTCTTCAATTTGTAGGTTCGAATACAAGGATTGACGGGAAATGTTCAATTTGACCACTATGGTCGCAGAGTCAACTACACCATGGATGTCTTTGAGCTGAAGAACACAGGCCCTCGGAAGGTGCGTACTGACAATGTTTGCTATCATGATATCATATGAATGAGTTATGTATGATGAAATGATTATGCAAACTTATACTAAACTGGACCACTGTGTGGTTTAAAAAAATACAATGTATTGAATACATGGATAATATTTCTGGTGGAAGCAGATTTAAACTGTGTTTCCTACTCTATACTATTATTCAGTGGAACAAATTGGGGAACACAAAAACAAGTGTGCATCTTGGAGAGGTGGGATGTCAGTCAGTCAAGCATACTCATGAAAACCAGCTGCATGGCATGTTACTAGGCTGCTGGGTGATGGAATATGGTCAGAGTCTAAAGAGTAGATATTTCTTGTATCTTATCCAAAGATTTCTGTCTTGCAAATTACTGGCTTTTTTAGGTGGTGTCATTTGTACATTCTGTGTAAACATGAATCATAGGCTGTAACTAATATAGGGCTTTTAAGAGGGAAAGAAGAGGAGAGAGGAGAAAGAGAGAATGCCCTGAATACTTACATTTTCTGAAATTAATTGTGCTGTCTAATCCTGTGTGCTTGATTGGTTGCTTGTAAGCAACTTAGGCAGATGCACATTTATATATGTCTAAGCAGATCCTCCATGTCTCAATGCATATAGCTTATCACTCAGCCCAATCACTTTGAAAAGGTAAGCCTGGGTAACTTGTTAACCCTTTTTCATAGGGTTCATAGTCCATTTTTCATAGTATAAAACAAATACAGATCAGAAAATGAACTCAGGCTCAAGGATTTTATTTCCCTTGGAGGCACGGTGGCCTGTTTTGTTTGCAAGGTCATCAGAATAAGAAAAAGTGAGAAGCTGATGGTGAACAGTAGAATCATGACCGCTTGAGTAGGGCCAAAGCAATCAGAATTTAATTAAATAGTCCTCTGCTGTTGGGCCAGAGGTGACAAGCCCGGTAAATAGTACCCCAGGCGAACTGTTTGTCCCCAAAGACAGTTACGTGCCACAGTGATGAGGAGGCAGAGTGTTAAACTGCAGACCCAGAGCAGAATTACACATTAGGATGAACAAACTGCCGGTATATCGTTGTGCAGAGCCGTAGACCAAAGCAAAGTGTGCACCTGTGTGTGAGGCGTATTGGTGCAGTTGCTTTCTGAAAGTATGACAGATGGCTGAAGAATAAATTGGGAAAGGTAAGTATGTCTTCCTTCTCTCTTGGGAAGCCCAGTGTCTCCTGCCAGGCAATGTGTCTGACCTTGCTGCCACTCCTGCTCCCCTCCTGGCTGCGCGCTGCACTGTCGGCAGACAGGAGGACGTGCAGGTGGCTGGGGTGTATCAAAGGCAAGTGGTAAAAGATGACCTTTCCATCCCCAATTCCCAGTTGTACAGGAGGCAAGGCAAGGTGGAAAAGATGTGGTTAATTAGGTCACAACTTCAGTAACTCGTTAGGGAATTTGCTTGGCAGCAAACTGTCAAAAGTGGCCTATTGTTGCTCTTTCAATATTTGTCACCTGTTTTGGGAGAGGCATCTCACTGGCACCACTGAAGGAATGTGTCGTCCCCCCCCGCCTTCTCTTCTTGCCTGCCATTTGAGGGGGAGGGTGGCTGCAAAAAGAGGAGCTATGTCTATGTTGTGCTAGAGTCCCAAGGTGCTTTTCTTACCTTTTCAGGCATGCCTCACTGCCACTCTTAAGGCATTACCTGTCTTTGATATAACAAGCCGTAACAGCTTTGACAGACCTGCCTACTCACAAGAATTTATTTCTCATGTATTACATAGTATTTTATTTGTGATCACTGGACCAATTATGTGCTTCAGCCTGACAAATCCTATATAATACATGAGAAATGGCTATACTTGATTGAACTAAGAGGCCTTCACTTTTAATGTCTTCTTCTCATGTCCTACATAACATGACTTATGAGTCACCCAGCAATATCTTTTCAGGACTGGCCTTTCTAGTCAGAGTAATGCATGCCTCTAATCTTTAGAAAAGTGAGTTTTGTTGCCCACAGCTTTAAGGATGTGAACAGAGCATTTCAAAATGGCACAGCTAGTCAGAGACAGACTTCAATATAGTTTAATAAAATGGGAAACAATAACCAATGCTCGTATTAGTTTAATTTACTTGGGTTTTGTCTTCAGAACAATAACAAAACCTGCCAGTGAGGGGAAAGGGTGTGAGGAGAAAGATCACGGAGATGTCGTGGGATAGCTCCTGTGACTGGAGGGTTGCAGCAAGGGGATACAGGCTCTTTAGGAAGAACAGGCAGGGAAGATTAGAGGGGGAGTTGCCCTTTATATGTGAGAGCAGCTGGAGTATGTGGAGCTCTGCCTGGGGATGGATGAGGAGCAAGCTGAGAGTTTATGAGTTAGGATTAAAGAGGTCAAGGTGACATTATAGTGGGTGTCTGCTCTAGGCCACCTGACCAGGAAGAATAAGTGGGTGAGGCCCTCTACAGACAGATAGGAGCAGACTCATATTCACAGGTCCTGGTTGTCATGGGGGACTTCAAGCACCCCAATAGCTGCTGGTGGGACAACACAGCAAGATATAGGCAATCCAGGAGGTTCCTGTAGTCCATTGACAACAGCTTACTCCTCCGAGGTATATAGGAGCCAATGAGGAAAGGTGCTCTGCTGGACCTCCTACTTACTAACAAGGAGGGACTTGTTGGGGATGTGAAGGTCAAAGGCAGCCTTGGCTGCAGTGAACAAACGAGACAGCCATCCATAAGAAGGGCCGGAAGGAGGATCCAGGGAACTACAGGCCTGTCAGTCTGCCCTCGGTGCCTGGGAAAGTCATGGAATAGATCATCCTGAGTGCCACCACACAACACATACAGGACAACCAGGTGATCAGGCCCAGTCATCATGGATTCATGAAAGGCAGGTCCTGCTTGACAAACCTGATCTCCGTCTATGACAAGGTGACCCGCGTAGTGGATGAGGGAAAGGCTGTGGGTGTTGTTTACCTGGACTTCAGTAAAGTTTTGACACAGTTTCCCACAGTGTTCTCCTGGAGAAACTGGCTGTTCATGGCTTGGATGGGCATACTCTTCGCTGGGTAAAAAACTGGCCAGATGGCTGGCCCAAAGGGTTGTGGTGAATGGAGGTAGATCCAGTTGGCTGGGGGCTGATCACAAGTGGTGTTCCCCAGGGCTCAGTATTGGGGCCAGTTCTCTTTAATGTCTTTATCAATGACCTGGATGAGGCGATCAAGTGCACCCTAAGTTTGCAGATGACATGAAGTTGGGCAGGTGTGTCAACCTGCTTGAGGGTAGAATGGCTATACAGAGGGATCCGGACAGGCTGGATCAATGCGCTGAGGCCAAAGGTTTCAACAAGATTCAATAAGGCCAAGTGGTGGGTCCTGCACTTGGGTCACAATAATGCCATGCAGCATTACAGGAGTGGCTGCAAAGCTGCCCGGCGGAGAAGGACCTGGGAGTGTTTGTCGACAGCCTGCTGAATATGAGACAGCCAGGTGGCCAAGAATGCCAACAACATCCTGGCCTGCATCAGAAATAGTGTGGCTCGCAGGACTAGGGGAGTAATTGTCTCCCTGTACTCAGCACTGGTGAGGCCCCACCTCCAATACTGTGTTCAGTTTTGCGCCCCTCACTACAAGAAAGACACTGAAGTGCTGGAGTTGTCCAGAGAAGGGCAATGAAGCTGGTGAGGGGTCTGGGGGACAAGTCTTATGAGGCGCGGCTGAGGGAACTGGGGCTATTTAGCCTGGAGAGAAGGACGCTGAGTGGAGACCTTATCTCTCTCTACAACTACCTGAAAGGAGGTTGTAGAGAGGTGGGGGGTCGACCTCTTCTTGCTGGTAAAAAGTGATAGGACAAGAGGAAACAGCCTCAAGTTGCACCAGGGTAGGTTTAGATTGGATATTAGG